>JACDRP010000282.1:0-74858 GCA_013841185.1 Hycleus phaleratus
CCCTTAACTCAAAAGTTCTTTATAGTGGAGCTTATTTTGACGGTAGCCAATCTAACAAGAGAACCAGGAAAGGTGAAAAATCATAATAAAATATAATTTTTGTACAATCTATTAAAGTCTACTATCACTACATTGATTATTATTCGTTTCATTGCAATTATCCTGATTTGGTTCAACTTTTTTTGGTGGCATCAACAATTCTTTGAAAATCCGTCGAAACGGTGCTTCAATCATCAAATACAACAATAATGCAACGAAAAACGATAAAGCTGCATCCGATATGCCCCAGGTAATCTTTTTTTATAACAAAAACAATTAAACTGCCACAAATTAAACAAATAATAAAAACTTACAACGTCAAAATAACGAAAAGATCGTGGATTTTCCAGCTGGCCAGCTGTACGCAATTGGAAACTCATATGGATCAAATAGACGCTGTAGACTAATTTCCCTAATGGTATCCACGGTTTCCAACTCAAAATTTTGTAAATTAATCGACCATGACCGTAACTGGCCACGTACAAAATCCCAACACTGCCCAAAGCGAAGAGGGATCGATTTAAAGATGCATACAAGCCTGATTCGTATTTGTTGTAATGATGGTAGGGATTATAATAAACAAGACCGCCGGTTAAAGAAGCCGAAATTATAATAATTGAAAGGGCTACAATTACATAAGAACGTACCTGTAATAATTCGATATTAATTACTAATTATTTATAATTTAATTAATAGTAACTTACTCTACCAACATGTTTATTGGTGTCTTTTAAACGGTAATAAACATAACCGGTAATCATTCCGATAAAATAAGGGCCAGCTCTCGTGTGCGATTTAATATAAGTCAGTTGATAATCTACATAAGTTTTGGGTGATCTTAAAAATTCCGGATAGAAGTGCATCAATCCGGGACGCTCATAAATTACAGTGATAATAAACGGAATTATCAATGAAATTAATGTGAAGAAACCCAATGCGCAAAGCCCGATTTTACGGTTTTTATTTATCAATAAACATATAACGATTGCTATTAGGAAGAAGTGAAAATCGCACGGTAGATACCAGCTTTGCAGCATGCACTAGAATTAATCGATCAATTTGTTGAAAATTGATAATTTTTCGCTTACTATGTGTTCGGAATTGACGTAATTGTTGATGTAGAGTAGATTTGTCCACCAATTTTCGCGACAATCGTATCGGTCGGCGGTTATTAGAGTTTTCCATAATGGGCCCGATCCGGTGAAGTTGTATAGCGTTGCCATGTAGAATAGAACGAAGGCATAGGCTGGTGTTAGTCTGGAAAAAACGTACCCTTGGAGTAGTGAGAGGAAGTTATCGTTTGTTTACAAGATAAGCTTTTATTTTAAATGAAAAAAAACTAATTATTGTAGTCACGTCTAACAAGAAGACTGACGATATTAATAATTGCACCTTTCACATTGCAATTTTTAAATGGAAACAACCAAAACCAATTATTGATTGTTGTTTTCTAACAATAATTACCGTCTATTCTTGTACTAATTCCGCTTACCTGATGTAGCGTAAAAGCACGATAAATCCCGGATTAATCCGCTTCTTATCAAATTGCGTCAACAAACCATAAGTGACCAAAATACCACCCAATGTGAAGAACGAATCGACAAATAAATCACCACGGAATATCACACATTCGTAAAATTTTCGATATTCCTGAAAATTAGTCCATAAAAACCGATTTTTGATAGAAATGAACACTTACCGATTCGACATAGTTGAAATTCAATAGGGCCGAACTGACAAAAATACCAAAACGATGATCGAAAACCACCACAATTATCGCAATCGTTCGCATTCCGTGCAAAACCGCCAGAGCTGAATCGTGATCTTCGATTCTCATAAACGACCGCAAATTCGCCTTTAGCGAGAAAGCGACTAGGAGCTTTTTCGGTAAAGAACCTGGAATTTGTTTGTGAACACAACGAAATAATCGCGACAATTTACGTACGTTTTATCGATTTTTCCTCTTGTTTCGCCGCATTTACATCCAGAATTGTCGCTACGATTACAGTTAGAATCAAGATTGTTGTTAAAATACAAAATGATACATCAGCAATATCGAAAATTTCCTGATCTTCTCTATTTTGACAATCCACATTGGTTATACTAACAGTGAAATTGATGTGGTTTTGTTCAATCAAAGGGGCGCTGCTATTTTTCAGGTAATCTTCAAGGAAATTTTGTAAATCTTCCGGTTTACAAGAAGCAGGCGTACACCAGGCGATCTTCGCGATATTGCGAGGCTGTTGAGATTTATCTCCATAAAACTACAAAAACAACATTATTATCGGGTATTTTTCAACCAAAAACTCACATAAAGCCGCTCAAGAACCGATTCTTTCGGATCGTGATACAGTGATAAGGGGTCATTTCGTTCAATTTTCGGCACAATTGCGTGTAAAGTCACCAAACAGTATTGCGTGGGAAATGGGGCTTGAACAGTTAAACATTCCTCAAAATGGCCCATATGGAATAGACTGCCACTTAGCACGCCTACTGTACTCTTCGCCGTTGAGTCCCACACTGAAATTACCCGAATTTAGAATGTTTTAAAACGAAATCAACAACTTACTCTGATAAGCCCACAAAGTGGCATTATCCAAACTCTCCCGATACATTCTACTATGATCGGCACAAATTTTATTATCACCCGATTGTACACCCGGTGGTAAACCCGGAAAAATCGCATATTTCTCCGGGACACGATCAATACAATAAATTGCCGTAATCGTAAATATCAAGAGCACAATTGCAGTTTGTAACATTTTTTTTATAACGCAAATGGGGTAGGTTTGTTATCGTACAGAGTTATAGTTTCAAATGCAATTAAAGATTTCTTGTTGATAGTTTTATTTGAGATTTTGTATTATTACAGGCTCACCTTGTCCTTCATATTTGACATCCGAGATATTGCATGTAAGAGGACATTTCAATGCGCCTATTATTCCAACTGAATTTTCCATTTGAAATAGTAATTGGATCCCTGTTTTCCCAAATTTTTGTCGTGATAATTTTCTAATGTACGTTCAACAGGTCAAGGATCGTTATGGACCTCCACGCTAGAGAATACTCACAAATCGAGGCAAATCACCCAAGACTAAACAAATTTCATTCGGAAAAGTGTTATAACGACGTAATATGGCGATAGAATTTCGTTAAATCTCCAGAAGTCCCCAATTAAGCCACTCTAATTGATTAATCAGTTTCCTTATAATTAATTACCTACTAGAGTAATAAATGAACAATAATAGATTAACGTATTGTATTAAAATTAAACGAGCGTAGATTTGCGTTGTTTTTTTATGATAATTAGTTTTTCGTAATCGTAGCAATTTTAACACTCGTAAACAAGACCCAGATACGAATCTAGCCCCTTTGATTACCAACGAAATAAACACATTTTTATCGGTTAAGCAATCTAGTGAAAGGAGATTTTCGGATAATTTCCAACCGTTTTAATTATTTTGGAAATATTGCTTCGAGCATCGCTTGAGTAACGTTGATCTTTTGTTCAGGTGGAAAACTCGTGGGGCCTTGAATTATTCTATAGTCCCAGTTTTCGTTTACCATCACTTAATTTATTTATTGCTTCAACAAATCCGTGTGAAATTCGTTCCTAATTAATTAAATTGAAGCACATAATTTACAGTGAATGTCTAAACATTTACATTGCAAATATTGGATGTGCTTCATAGATTTTATTACAGATCAAAACTAAGCTTATGTTGTTGTAATTTTGTGAGTCACCAATAAGGATCGATAAATTAAATGCACTTGGTTTTCAGGCGATCAACTTTCACTTATCGTTCACCTTTACCGATTTCAATATCCATAAATTTCGCACAATTTCTTCGATAAACACCAATAAACAATCTGTTTATTTTATTGCTAGTCAAACAAGAATCATTGTCAAGGTGTCTAATAAAATAACTATTAGATAATGCACGTTTTGTTTTGAATAAATTTATAATTGGCCTCATTTTAACGACCGACCTTAAACTTGTTAATCCACAATATTATCTTTATTACCAAATATCGGGTGGCAGGAGCCTGAAATTGGTAGAAACCTTGCTGCAAGGATGTTCAATGTTCGTCTCTTTTAATTCTCTGGAATTACGCGTCATTATTATTAATTACTATTGTTAATAATAAGATTTAATTATTGCCACTTTTATGCGTCTTTTACGAGTCTTGAAAACATTGAAATTTCTGTTTTTATTGCGAATAAACGTTCTTCATCATTCATTCTATTTTCGAACTGTTTTTCCCCGACATTATATTCCTATTTCCATTTTTGCACGTTAATTATCCGTTTGAGGGTTACATTTCTTCGAGAAGAAATCCGTCCGTCCGTGGCATTTGTAAAGTTGCAATTCTTGAGCAATATTTCATGATTTCTCCCGGAATTGGTTACAGATTTAAATTTCCAAATATACCCCAATATTGGGGTGATTCTAGTCTACTCAATTTACAATTATATCGATTTCTCTTCCTGTTGCAAAAAGTCAAGGTGTTTGTTTAATGATTTGTAATAATTTGTTATTATTATAATTGTTCAGTCATTCAATTTTAATAATTTTATTACCATATTTATAGGAGTACCGCCTATGTTGTGTCTTTCTAGTTGTGCCCCTGGAAATAAAAGAATTTCTCGAAGGTGAATAGCGGTTTTTTTTTTAATTTTCTTCTACAATTTTGTAAAAACATTGAATTTATTGATTGGCTATCTGATCGTATGCTAAATTCTTTTTTTATGACTGCCGTTTCTCGACCTGCTCAATCAATCTGCAATTCGAATGGGTCAGGTACAAGGCTAACTGCCTTTTATTCCGAGGCCGTTTTGGAGTCCAAATTTGGACGAATTTCCCCATTTATCCACAGGGCCAATTCGACGATCAAGTGGACGTTTAATTTTCGTAGCCAAGCGACCGGACTATCAAATTGAAGTCGCTAAAAATGATAAGACACGAGAATACCGCCTTTGAAATTGCCAATCCGGAGGACGCCACCGATCGGTCCGTTGTCGATTATGGAATTCCGAGTGTGCCGACTTTTGAGAGCGAGTACGTCAGCGCTAAGGCTTTCCTGCAGAAATGCAGCACCGTCACCGGTGATAACATGTGAGATTTTCGGGAATTTGGAGAATCCATCTAGACAAAATTGAGTTACAGGTACGATCATTTATCGAATTGTCTGAACAAAATGTTGGCTGAACGGCCCGAGAATGTGGTCGATTTTTTTGAAGAATACAGCCGGAAAATTAAACAAGAACGCTTCAAACCGTTAACCGATCATTTGCGCGACATTTACATATCTCCGACTCGTTTGAAATTAGCCGAAAACGTAATGCCTCTATTTCCAGTAAGTCGACAATATTTTCGAAAAATCCCAATTTTAAACGAATAAATAGACTTTAAGGATCAGCGACGATCAAGAAATGGCCCTCAAGAAAAAGACAAACATGCCGGAATTGTTGATTTATTTAGAACGAGCCGGAATAGGTCTACCTAGAGCAGAAATGTTTTACATCGAATTATCCATGAAGAATTTGATAAGAAAAGAACCGATCGCATGGATACGGTTTTGGGGTAAAATTTTTGGCCTCAAAAACAACTACCTTATAGTTGAGTGTTTATTGCAAAATATCGAGGATAATAAAAGTGAGGAGCAATTCGTCGACAATCAAGATATAGAAGAACCCGCGCCACTGAACCAAGTGAGCGACGACGTGCTCAAAGAACCCTCTCTAACGAACCAAGTGAGCGACCAAGAGGTGAAAGAAGTAGACGATTGGCCGCCTTTCCCGCCGCTTCCTCAAGCCACATACACGGAACCACAAGAACCACCAGATGAACCATCCGGAGTCGGTGTCAACAAGTACGTTTACTACGTTTGCCACCAACCCGGCGAGGATTGGATTCAATTACCTGACGTAACCTCGAAACAAATTCGAGTAGCTAGACAGATTGTGAAGATCTTCACCGGTGATTTAGACCAAGAGATTATAACATACCCGGAATTTCCGGGTAAAGAACGCGAGTATTTACGTGCACAAATTGCAAGAATTTCGGCCAGTACCCAAATTTCGCCGTTAAACTTCTACACATTCGATCTCGGCGAGGGATCCAACGATGATTTCGAAGAGAACCCCAATTATAGCCCGATTCCAATTGACGATCTGCTCGATAAATCGATGAAATTTTGGGTGCACCACGCATCGTTTATTCTACAACAAGGCCGAACCACTTGGTGGCATTCGAGTGATTCGAATGAAGAGAACGAGGGTGATGACGAAATTCGACCGGAAATTGGTCCCGGTTTATTGGCGCCGTGTTCTGAGGACGTTTTCACCGATAAAATTCCACCATGGACGGTGTACGCTTCATCGACAAATCTACAAGAACCCAATACGATTGCAGTAGTCCGTGCGAATATCTGGCCGGGCGCTTTTACTTTCTGTACGAAAGGAAAATTATTTCAAAACATCTACTTTGGGAATGGTTTGAAAACAGTAATACCGAATTTCTCACCAATACCGCTACCGCCGGTAGCGCAAGAGTATCCTTTAGGGCCGGAAATAATCGAAATTACTGATCCTTCAGGAATTGAGGAGAAGAATGGTTAACAACTTTATTAAAATTAATAATAAATCTATTTCTTTAACGCTTGAAGTTTTGGAGTTGATAATTTAACTTTTCCTGGAATATTTCTAGCGAGTTGTTCATCTTTAACGGCTTTTAATAAATCTTTTTCACGGGGTGTTATCGAGCGGTCCTTTAGGAACATCGCCACAGCAGTCCGGGCGGCTTTACCGCGTCTACCCGTTCCGGGAGTCAATTTTACCTTAAATCTACAAAAAAAAAAAAAAAAAACGTTATCGATTTAAATTAGAATTAACAATCACCATACTTATAATTTGATAGAGTGTTATAAGGAGCCACAACGGGGATGGCGAATAGAAGTTCATCTTCCAGTAGAGGTATTCCGGTTAAACTATTAATCATATCCAATTCCGCTTGAACTGTCGGCTCGTCTTCATCGTCGTCTTCTGGTTTATCGATCGGTTGTGGACGTACCGGACGTGGTTCTTGTTTTTTCGATTTATTATTACTGTTTGAATTATTTTTATTCTTCTTATTCTTCTTCGGTTCTTTGCCTTTACCAGCCGACTATATTTATGATTGAATTTCAATTAAAATCACTCTAAAATAAATAGAATCTACCTGTAGAATTTCCATCCGTAATTTCCGTTCTTCCTCATCTTGATCCTTGTATTTCTCTTTAATTTTCTTCAATTTACTCTTCTGGCCGCGCTTTAATTGTTTCTCGTCTTTTAAATCTTCTAAAATTATAATTAGTTTTTTAATTAATAATAAATATCTAAAGTATACTTTTAAAATCGGTTTTCAGTTGTGGTTTAGTCTTCGATTCACTATTACCGCGAGATCTTTGGTTTACTTTCAAAATTACCGGCTTATCATCACCTAAATAAACCACTTGTTCATCAATTTGATTATTCTCAGGCTCTAAAGATGATTTCGTCAAGATATTTATTCTAAAATTAACTATTTTAGTTGTAATTGAGAAAATTGAGGGGGGGGGCGAAATCGAACTTTTCGCCGTAATGTTCGATCTTGATTTGAGTATCTGGAAATTTCGATTCCTCCTCAGATTCGGATTCTTCTTCGATTTTAGTATCTTCATCGTCTTTAATTTGATCATCTTTAATTTCTTCATCTTAAATAAATTTGAAATTAAATTAAGAATTGTTAATAATCGATAAATACCGTCACTGCCTTCCGGTATTTCGATCTCTTCATCATCTTTATTATCGATAATCTCCTCATCATTGCCGGTTGTAATTTTACGTTCATCTAAATGTCGTTCAATTGAACTATCTTCTAATTTGAATAGGAAACTTAAGCCCAAAATTAAATAGGATTGGGGTAAGAAATTCTTTTTGCCGCGTATCATAAAACTACCAGTTGTTAAATATTCACCAGTCGGGGCGGTTTTACTAACTTGTTCGCCTAATACCCAATAAGCATTTGTAACAACTTTAGCATCCCATGCTACACTAAATTTATCAAACAAATATTTAATTGAAACTATAATATTGAAATTTTACCTGTAACAAATAGCCATAGTACCAGCTTCATTGAGGGTTTTCGGTGGTACTGGTTGGCCAGTTGGATTTTTAATAATAATGCTACTAGCACCATGAATATCAGCATGTACGTAAATATCATTCGGACGCATATAACGTTTAACGATCAATTCGTTTTGTTGTTGATCTCGACCACCGATAACCAAATAATTTTCCGAACTAATAAACCAAAAGAATTTCTCAAACCAATAGACTTTTCTTGCCTTATTTATATTCGCAATTGTTTGTACATCTTTTAGGGTTTGTTTCGTTTTCTTTTCGGCTGATTTTAAAGCTTTATATTGGGATTCTATCGTTTTTTGTTGTTTCTTTGCAGCATGCCGTTTTTGATTATAATATTTTCTACCGTTTGCAAAAGCCGATAAATCTAAATCTATATCGACTATCATCGGTGGTAATCGATCGTTTGTATCGTTTTCTGAATCCTCAGCGTACGGATCAGTTAAATATAAACAAATATGATTAATTTCTAATTTTAATTCTTTTATACTTTGAGCTATCAGATCGCCCCGTTGTGCTGACTCCTTCACCAATTCCGCTAAATCATCCCAAGATATCTAACAAAACAATTATAATCAAGACTCAATTATATCAAATTTAAAACTTACTTGAGTCGCTAAAGCTGATTGTACTGCCAATATAGCCTTATCTACTAATTCTTGATTACGCATAATTAATTCGGCTTTCTGTACATCAATCTCTTGGGTTTTCTCTAAAGCTTGTAAACGTTGATCGTGATCTTTTTTAACATTCTCCAATTTCTTTAAAGCTTCACGTTCTTGTTGTAAAACTTTTAATTCTAATTTTTGACTTTCCAACATTGAAAAGAACTCATCGACTGCATCATTAAAACTATCAAATTCTTTATACGGTAGATCTCTATATTGTTGATACAAATACGGTTCAAATTGTTGATTCGAATAATAATAATCTTTCTCGTTGCTTTCCGGATTCGCGACTCGTTCCTCTTTCTTTTGTATAATATAACCCTTAAATTAAATAAATTAGATTTAATTTAATTTCGATTAAAATTGTTACTTTTTGTGGCGATTTTTCAGCGTTTACGAACATATTTTCAGCTTCAATCAATGCGTCCAGTATTGTATCTAAACTGTCTTGAATCGACAGATTTTTACCGATTTTTGTATTATTAGCGAAGCCTTTTTGCAATAAAACATGCTCAATAATCGCCGGACCATAATCTAGAAATCACCGTTAAAACAACAATAATTAAAACAACAAATAATCACCAAAATGCGGCAATAGAGCTTTCTTTAATTGATCTCCAATCTTAGCTTGATTCAGAATATTCTCCAATTGGTCGCGTGTTATCAATCGAGACGTACGGCCTCTATCCTGTGGATATTTCTCGCGGACGGCGAATTTAATCTTATCGCCTTCAGTGTGCGGACGTAGAACGTTTAAAATGGTAAACTCGAAATCAGTCAATACAATATTGCCTTTGTCGTACAATTCTAAGATGATATGATAGGCGGCTTCGCCACTACCAAATTGTAGATCAATTATGCGATCGGTACCGATTTGTTTCAATGATTCTAGACGTTTATTCTTCAGGTGTTTGCGTAGTTTCATACTGAAGCCCGATGGTGCTAAATTTTTGGGCCATTCGAAGGCTGTCGTATGCAAACGATTACCCGATTCTAACAACAACATTGTCTTCTCTTCGTTGCGATGTAGTTTTATTAAATAGGTCCGACTATCGATATCGTAAACTGTATTAACTCGCATTCCTACATGTCTACAATTTCGAACAAAAATTACTTTAATGTATTCTATTAAATTGAAATACTCACTTTTGAAGTTCGGTTATAATGCAAACAATATCGTAAGAATTGAAACGTGTCTTCATTTTGTTAATTTAATCGGAAATTTTACAAAACGAACTGTTGAAAAATTGTGAAATATTTACGCGAAAAACAACATAACCTCAAATGTCAAGTAGAGAACGATTCCGCCTCTCACGTTAACACTAATATCGAAACTAAAAAAACCAAGAAATAATTTTATAAATTTTATAAAATAGATCACAATGGAATAATTAACAAGTTTAACTATCAATACTTTGATAATTATCACTAATTTATGATATTTTTACTGTAATATAATCGGCGCTTATGTTAAAGTTAACAATTTAAACGCGTAAGACGCATTATAATCTATCATGAAGTAGTAGATATCTGTATTATCGATCAATAAACTCACTAATTATAGCGCCACATTTATTGATAATTAGTTTATTTCAATAATTATTAAAAAAGATTCGAAAATAATCAAATTTGATTAATCATGGATTGATGTTAAACTAATATTGCGTAAATAATGCTTTATTTTTTACAATTTTCGTACATTTGGTTCTTGTTGTAGTTTTACGGTTGGCCGTAAGATGGCCGCGTATCGCAGTCTCTCCCTTCTACCACCCTTCGTGATCGCCGGCTTTTTCGTTTGCCCTCTCCCCAATTCATCTCTGTTTTGTTGTGGATGTCAGTGTGTGTGGACTGTTGTTAAACTCGACAATGTCCATCTGTTAGTTTACTTTCTCTCTAATCTTCTATGTGTGATAAAAACAATAATTCTTATCAATGATTAACAGTTGATTACCCTCTAATGAATACAGCAAACCACCGACAATGGTACAACTCGATTTCACCACCACAGGTACGTTTTCGATAGATAATAGTCGTGTAGTTGTTGCTAATAAAACAACCCCCGGTTAATGCGAAATAAGGGCGTTATTGATATTTTTCGTGAATGAAACTCGGATTAAAATTGATTGGAAATTGTCGGCAACCGACGAAAATATTTGAAAATCTACAATTTTTCTAGTTCAACAAATATTGTTATTTGGCGACAAATATAGGAAGGGTTGTTGGAGTAATGATCGGAGGCGAGAAATGGTACACCACCCCCGGGAATTATCGCACATTTTGTTTGTCATTTTTATTAAATGACGTAAACTATAAAACTAGGAAATTCGTATGCAGATAAGGGTGTGAATATAACTGAATACAAGTGGTTGGTTCGTTATTACTATTATTGTTTTGAAGTTTCCATATCTGGGCCATTTTTAAAGGGCGTTTTCAACCCTCTTACGTCACTAGAACTGAAAATTCTAGGGGCGGAAAACTATTGTATTGTTTTAATATTTATTCCATTTTAAAATGATAAGAGCCAATTCTACAATCTGTTAGAGGGTGGTTTCAATTATTTAAATGTGCAATAAGGGTGTTTTGCTCGCTATTTCTATTGTTTTGCAGATAAAGGGTTAAATTATTGATTGTAGTTTTTAATTAAACAACTAAATTGTTAATTTTCGGCTTGTTGGCCTTTTCTAGATGAGAAATAAATGTTTTATTTCGACTAATGAACAATAAACAAGCCAAGATTGTCTTGTTGGTCAGGTATAAAATGCACCTTTAATGTATTCGGGGTCCTGGTTGGTTGTAATGTGAAGAAATTTGAGAGGCAGATGTTTAGGACACGTGCCGGTTTTTCGATTGCCTGCTGCCGGTTTGTTAGAATTTATACAACAAAATATCAGCTGGTGTTTCTTTTTTTAAAGAAAAATTCGGTTTTAATCAAAACATTTTATTGTGTTGCAGGTACAGTGCCTGATGGCGGCGTTCCTGATATGACCAGACTCACTGTACTGGACGAAGACATCATCAATAAGAATTTGAAAGTTCGCTATGAAAACGAGCAAATTTACGTATCCTTTATTTATTGAGTAATAGAAGGATAAAATGAGGAAATTCCGGAAATAACTGAGTCATTTGGGTATATTACGGAATAGGGGATCGATTTTCGTCAGGTCTATTCGATCCGCAACTCAAGAATGTGTGATTCATTCGAAAAAAATGTCAAATTTCAACTTTTACAACAGATAAGAATCGTATTTGTCACGATCTACTCGAATTATTTACAATCCCTCATAATACTGTTAGAAACCGTGAACTTTACAAAAACTTTTCAAATGCCGACCAGATGTACGATTTTGAGTCATCGTTGACATAAAAATAGTAGTCGGAAACGGTTATGCTTATAATCATTGAAAATTCTAAATCGATAATCCTGTCATCATCATCAAGATTATCATCCGGCATGATCATTATATCTGAGTCACGAAACTGTAATAAATGTAGAAAAATCGATGCGAATTTTCTAAAATGACTACCAACCACCCCCGGTTTGAATTTAATCTACATGTGCTCTTATATCACCCCTAAATATCCACCCTGAACTTGTCGAAAAATTTGGATTTCCATGAAATATGACAATCGGAAATTGTGGTATCGACAAACCGGAAATTGATATTTTTTAAAGTGTCATTGAAGGTCGTGGTGATCACCTTGAAATTATAATAAACAAGGGCGGTAATGATCCCAAAGCTGTCATCGAATAGAAGCTCATATGGTTTTATTATCAACAATTGTTGCAATTCTTTTGATCTCCGTTCTAGTTTATTTTTATTTGGTAGTGTTTGTGAGAAAAACTTGTCTGTATTTCTTCCTTAATTAGATTTAGACTTATACTGGTTCGATTTTGGTTGCCGTCAACCCTTATAAGGACATTGACATCTACAATCAGGTAAGTTAAAGTTTTCACGATTGATATTCAACACTGAAAGTTTCCGTTGGACAATACATTTCGATATTTTCGTATAAAATCATGATTGTTTTAAGGCAATTTATAAGGGGTTGTTTGATCGACTGCCCCTATATTCGTTTAAATTTACGAAACGAATTAACTATTAGATTAGTCGTCATAAACGCTTGTTGGAACACTTTTTAATATGGGAATACTGTCTGGCTACCGAAAAAATCGGGGTCTTTGACCCAATTCTTTCTATGATTAGTTCAACTTGACTCCCAAACCATCCCGAAATTTAATTTTATTTATAATTAGTCGAATCACAATAATTTCCAGCCGAAAAGGTGCCATTTCGAATGGGGAATCAATTTTAAAAATAAAGAACCGACTTCCACATCACGTAAAAATGATCGGAATCGTTTTGAATTATTCATAAGAAAAACGTCAACAATTAAATTAATTTCTCAATTTGATTACAAATAGCAACAAAAATTGCATTGTTTCAAATTTTTCTATTAGGCAATTTTTCTTTCGTTTAATAAACTTCCTGTCAGGGTGTTAACAATAATGTCTCTACTAATTGAAAGAAACGACGTTTATCCTGGCTGGTTGACAGTCTCAGAATTACTTTTAACACCGATCAATTTGAATTAATTTGGCGAGGAAATGGGGACGTTTGTGTGGATTCTTGAAGGGGTGTTAATGGTGGCGAATTCGTTGGATTATTCATCGAATAATTCACGAGTTTCCCTAGAGAAAATTTAAAATCCTCTAATTGTTTCGGCTGTCGTATAATTATTGTGGTCATTTACCGTAACTAATAAAAATTCTCTGGGAAATATTTAAACAATTATTAGGAGTCTTTCGATAAAATTATGATAATATTGGCGTTGAGAAATGTAAATAAACCAATCAGATGATAGATTGTTACAATCGTGAGAGTAACGACATTTTAGAATAATAAATTTGCAATTATCAGCGATATCAATAGAAACCTCATTTAATTTCCTTCACCCTTAAACCAAGTTCAACGATAACTGATAACAAGTTCCTCTGATAATTCAATTTTTGCACCGTTTCCGGAAATCCGGCGTGAGTATGGAAAATTTCCATATTTCGCTTAAATAATCAAATAATTTCGTTATTACTGATAAGTTTAAAAAAAATCCCAATTGCAAAAACACCAAATCGATTAGAATCGGTGTTATCAGCGAAATATCGAAGACAAAAGGCCACATTTTTGTTTATTTATTGATTGAAGAGTATAATCAAAGTTCATTATAAATAGAGTTTGTATATTCTCCTGTTTCGTTTTCTGTCGATAGTTTTAAGTTTAAAGTAAGTCTTAAAAAATCTATTTAGTATTTTTACTTTATTGTCAATTTGAGGATTTTTTGCCTCCTTTCGCTGTTCACTTGAAGGAAAAACGTACTTATCCTTCACATAACTCACTTTCCATTTCTTGCTCTTTTTTGTAATTTATAAAGTCTTAAAATTGTATTGTGACTGAATTAATTTAAAAATAGCCAAGCTTGATTTCGACTTCAAGCTAGATTTATTTGTAATTTTAATCTTCCTTGAGGCATATTTACGAATTGATCGATTTTTCGAGCCGAATTCGATGAGACAAGCTATTATATCGGATTTCTCCGAAAAAATATTAAATTCGGTAACAATACACCGTTTATTTGAATAAAAATTCTTGTAAGACAGACGATTAATTTCATCTAATTACGAATTGTAATCCGATATCATTTTAAACTCTTGTCGATGATTTATGGATGAAAATATGAGATTTCCACTATAACTGTACGTCCTTAGGGTGCAATTTTATTCTCCCTTCAACCCTTATTTGTCTGTCGTATTACATGTGATAATAATAAAACAAGTACGTCTGTTTTATAGCATTATGTTGGAAAATATCAAGGCAAGAAATTGGGTGCTCAAGAGCCGCACGTTTTCGCATTGGCTGAAGCCGCTTATGTCTCCTTACAAATGGACGTAATTGGTAAAGGGCATACAAATCAAAGTTTAGTAATTAGCGGTGAAAGTGGTGCTGGTAAAACGGAAAATACACGATTCATTTTACAATATTTATGTTCGGTAACTAGCGGTGTATCGGCATGGGTTGAACAACAAATACTTGAAGCCAACACGATTCTAGAAGCTTTCGGTATTTGATTATGATTCTTATTGTAATTGTTAATAAAAATCAATTGTAGGTAACGCAAAAACGGTCCGTAACGATAATTCGAGTCGTTTTGGTAAATTCATGCAAGTCTGTTTCGATTCCCGGTGGATGATAGCCGGTTGTATCGTTCAAGATTATCTATTGGAACAATCACGATTGACGTTTCAAGGACCTGGTGAACGAAACTATCACGTTTTCTATCATTTAGTAGAAGGGGCAAAAGTATTGAAAATTAACCCTAATGATTACAATTTAATTATTTAATTTGTAGCACAATAAAGAATTAGCAACACAATTACATTTACGTGATGCTAGTTTTTATAATTATCTAAATCAATCGAATACACAAATACAAATCGATGGTGAAGATCGCAAATTGGATAGTTTAATGTTGGCGTTTAATATACTCCAAGTACCACCGAATGTTTGTAATGGGATCTTTCAAATTCTATCAACAATCTTATGGTTGGGTAATTTGAATTTTGAGGATATTGACGGTGAACGTTGCCAATTAACACAAGACGATTACGAAATACTCGAAATTATATCGCAATTATTAGAATTAGATTTAGATAGTCTTAAACATGTTGTATTATTACGACAGATTAACGTTCGTGGAAATATAACAGAGATTCCGTTAAAACTACAAGAAGTAAGTTGATTCAATCGAAAATTACGATTTTATTTCAATTCTTGTAGGCTAGAGAGAATCGCCACGCTATGGCGAAAGCTTTATATTCCCGAACTTTCGCATGGTTAATCAATCATATCAATAATTGTACAAATCCGGGACAGGATGCTACCAGATTTTTGGGTGTTTTGGATATTTTCGGTTTCGAAAATTTCGCCGTCAATTCGTTCGAACAATTGTGCATCAATTATACCAACGAGAAATTGCACAAATTTTTCAACCATTACGTATTCGCATTGGAACAAGAAATTGTAAGTTTGTTAATAATTGTCGTTATAATTCTTAGAATTTACTCTACAGTACCAACAAGAAGAGATCCAATTCAATCATATAACATTCACTGATAATACGCTCTGTTTGGAATTATTAGAGAAAGCGCCACGGTGTATTTTGCGATTGTTATCAGAACAATGCCATCTGCCGAGAGGTTGTGATGCTGCTTATATTTCGAATTTACACGCGGAATTCGACAATCACGAAAGATACGTTAAAGGTAATTGATTTCGATTGATTTTGAGTATTTTAGAATTAATTTTGTTGAATTAGGCGATGATCGTCGACGTTGGGAGACCGAATTCGGAATTAAACACTATGCCGGTTGTGTAACTTATAATGTTAACGGTTTTGTTGATAAAAATCGCGATGTACAACAGGATGTCTTCTTCGATATAATATCGCGCAGTAGAAACGAATTCGTACAAGAATTATCGAAATATCAGGATTTAACAACAATAATGGCATCACGGCAAATATCGGTGAATGGTGGGGCGACTGTATCGCGCGGTACAAGTAAAGGTAAACCGACAGTTTCGGATACATTCCGACATCAATTACAAGCTTTAATTGATGTTCTACAATCAACAACGCCCTGGTATGTGCGTTGTATTAAACCAAATAGTCAAAAATTACCGAATGATTACGATGATAATCTAGTATTGGACCAATTAAAATATTTAGGAATGTTGGATATTATACGAATACGTAAAGAGGGTTTTCCCATACATATGTCGTTTGTTGATTTTGTTAATCGTTACCATTGTCTTTCAAAAGATCGTCTTCCATCCAACGATATGGAGAAAGCTAGTCGAATTCTATTGGAAACTTATAATTTACCGAAAACCGAATGGCAATTAGGCAAATCGAAAGTATTCATGCGTAATCACATCCACGAACCGTTAGAGGATGCGCGCAATAAAATGATAACATCTAGGGCGATTTTAATCCAGAAAACCTACCGGAAATATATCGCCCGTAAAGAATATTTAAAGAAACGCCAAGCGATTTTCAATATACAACAAGCTTACCGTGCCTGGAAATTACGCATCGAATTTCTACGTAAACGTCGCGCCGCTATCGTTATCCAAAGTCATTTGCGCGGCGTATTCGCCCGGGAAGTTGCCGCCGCTTTGCGGGAGATGCGACGCGTTGAAGAGGAGATGCGCAAACGGGAAAAACTGGAAGACGAACGTAAACAACGTGAAGCCGAGGAGGCGCAAAAACAATTAGAAGTGCAAGAATTGAATAAGAAAATTGAAGATTTGGAGAAGAGCGAGAAGGCGGCCGAACAAGAAATCGCCGCTTTATCGCATATGGCCGAACAATTGAAGCCGCGCCTCAACGAACCGGTTAGCGAGTCGGTTGATTTGGATAATTTGTTTGCTTTCTTGTCGGATGTCCAACCGAATCAAAATCGTAATCAAATTATTGAGGAAATCGGCGAGAAAATGGACGAATTGGTTGAAGATTTAGATGTGGAATTAGAGACGGTAATTCAACAAGAATTAGAAGGATTGGCGCAGGAGAAACAGAAACAACAACAAAATCAGGAACTACAAGCGCCGAAAATGGGCTTGCCGACGCTACCAGAACCGACAGAACCGCCACCGCCGCCGCCTCCACCACCGGCACCTTTCCAAAATCCACCAGAAACTCCAGAGATTGAAAATAAAGACAATAAATCGAATAATGAGCCGATTTATGAAGCTGTTCTACCAAGAGAGGAAACAACAGTATCGCCGCCGCCACTACCAGCACCACCACGATTACCATCAGAATCTCCAAAATCTAGTCCGCCGGTTTCTAGAGCCAATAGTGTTGTGGTAAATATTTCTCCATTGATTTACGGTGTAATTGTTGAATTTTTATTGAATTTCAGCCTCAAAATTGGCGACATTCGTCCAGTCAAGAACCGGAATTGCCGAATTTAGAACGCGAACAACGTCGGAAATTTCGCGTAGAGAAGAAATTACAAGAATTGTCGGAAACAAGCGAGAAGGATAGTTCAATTGAGGAGACTTATCACGATATGTTGGAATTTGCTGAGAATTATTTTAATTCGCACGAACGGAGTCCTGAAGGTACAATTATAGCGACATTAACAAGGAAACGTCAAAGTGCCGAATTGATACCGAAATCCGATATGGTGACTTATTATAAAGGCAATACAATACCAAATTCGCATATTCATATGTACGATCCGGACAATATCAATATAGCTTGCAGTATATTCCGTGATTTGTGTAAATATATACGTGGTGAAATGAATTCGGAACGGGAATTGATTGTTATCCAGACGATAATCGGACATGCTTTAGAACGGGAAGAATTACGCGATGAAGTTTTCGTACAATGCATCCGTCAGGCTACAAATAATCCAAGTTCGGAAAGCACCGAACGCGTCTGGTTATTATTATGTTTATGCGTTGTATCCTTCCAACCATCCAAACTATTACACCGTTATTTCGTGTCGTTCCTCAAGAAAAACCTAGCGTTAGCTGGTAGAATCTCGCAGTACGTCCAATGGTGCATCGATAATTGCAACAACACCAAAGTAACAGTACGCGAATACCCACCATCATCGGTTGAAGTGGCCGCAATGAAGCGTCTCGGCACCATAGTCTGTCGTTTCTTCTTTTTAGACGGCCGCACGAAAGCTATCGACGTCCATCCGACAGACACCGCCGGTGATGCCGCCCGTAAACTAGCCGAACGTTTAGGTTTACGCAACTTAGACGGCTGGGCGATTTATCAAAGTCGTCCCGATGGCGAGGAACACGTCCGGGCTCATTATTATTTATACGATGTGATAGCCCAATGGGAGATTAGTCAAAATAAATTAACACCACCTAGTGGATTATCGACGTTAGGTCGGCGAAGTACTACAACATTGAGTGGTGGTGAGAATCGGTTTATTTTTAAACGACGTTTGTTTAAATCGAATCGGGAATTGAGTCAAGATCCGGTAGAGGTGAATTTATTGTATGCCCAAGCTGTTCATAGTGTTGTCAAACGGGATGATTTTCCTGTTACTGAGAAAGTTGCATTACAATTAGCTGGATTACAAGCACAAGTGGCTTTAGGCAATCCCAAAGATAATAATAAATTGGAATATTATACAGATATTGATAATTATTTGCCTTATCGAATCAGCCGGACACGTGGCGACGATGTTTGGGTGCCAATTATAGCACAAGCCCATAAACAATACGGCGCTAATCGTAGCGAATTAACAGCAAAAGCGCTGTATTTATCGTGTGTTATGCAATATCCGCTATATGGTACAACAATGTTTCCGGTTACTTACCGCGGTTATTGGTCGTATGGTAATTCGTTGATTTTGGGTGTCAATAGTGATGGGATTATGTTGATAAAACCGGACGATAAATTCGTTTTAAACGAATACCGTTATCATGAAATCGAGAGTATTCTATTGGATCCAAGCGACAGTTTTATCACAATAACCCTACAACGTCATCTAACCGATAATAATCATAAATGTTTCGTGTTTGAGACACCCCAAAAGAACGAAATTGGCTCGTTAATTGCTAGCTATTGTCCGAATTTAGCCGGTTGGTTGACCGAGAGCGAAACACCACAAAAACGTGGCAAGAGTAATTTATAAAATTTCCAACAAATTCGCCAATAATTATCGAATTATTTCAGGTATAACTAACGAGGATCGCGTCCGATTGTACCACAATTTGGTGAATTGTCGGCGTGCTCTAGTCGATCACGATATCCTCCGGAAACCCACCGATTCCTCTGGGAGTTTCTTGCGGAATACTCTAAGACGTTTAAGTAAACACAAATTGGATAAATTGCGACAAGAACACGGTGGTGATACTGGCGAGACGTACAAAGGTTTCCATTATGCCTTTTGGGCGTTCAGTCGGCAACAATTACCGCAAAGTATCAGCCGAATACCGGAACAAGATGAACAGATTATGCTACAAGTTTTCCAAATTATCCTCACGTACGCTGGATTAGGCCAAAATGGTGAGTATTTCTAACAAATTTTCTTCAAATAATCATTTTGTAATAGGTGAGACTATTAGACGAGTGGAAGATGAGCATGTTTCTTTATTGCAAACAATCTTGGAGCGTTGTATGAGGAAAGATTCGCTCCTTTGCGAGTTATATTTGCAATTAATCAAACAAACTACAGATCATCCAGATCCGAATTCTCGTGTAAATCTCCGCCATTGGGCTTTGTTATCGTTAGCATGTTCGGTGGTTTTACCGCCGAATAAAGCAATCCGTCGCTATTTAATCGCACATCTGAAACGTTGTAGTTCTGATTATGTAACCGAAGAGGGTAAATACGCCCGTTTTGCTGAGAAATGCCTCTTGAAAACTCAAGGTACACGTCGGCGACAATGGCCACCGTCGCGCGAAGAAATCTTATGTACGATAAATCGCCGCCCGGTCTACGCCCGTTTCCATTTTATGGACGGCCAATATCATTCGGTTGAATTCCACCCATCAGCCACTGCTAAAGATGTATTGGAAATAGTCCGTGATAAAATCGGTTTAAATTCGGACGCTAAAGGTTATGCGATTTATGAAGTTTTGGGTAATTCCGAACGTAGTCTGGCCGCTGAAGAGAAAGTGGCTGATGTTATGGCGAAATGGGAGCGTTATCGTGCAGCTACAGCGGCAAATACTGTGAATAATACAGGAACGGCTAAACGATCCCGGCCGCAACACCATTTCTTTTTGTTTAAAAAACATCTATTTATGGATAATTTTATTAATTTGAACGATCCTGTTGAGAAAGAACTGTTGTATCATCAAGTTTTGCACGATTTACGTACTGATCGATTTCCTGTAACTGAAAAAGAGGCGACAATGTTGACCGCTTTACAAGCCCAATTGGAATTGGGCGATTTGAATGAATCGATTCACGATTATCGACCGATAGCTTGTCATTGTTTACCGGCTAGATTCGTGCCGCTTGTACCGAACGAAGGAGTCGCCATGCACCATCAATCATTGAAAGGAATGACGGCGTCTGAGGCGAAACAGGCGTTCCTTAATTTAATCCAAAGTTGGCCTCTACACAAAGCCACAATTTTCGATGTTATGGTAATTAATCAAAATTGTATTATCGTAGAAATTAAATCAATTTCCATTATAGCAATCGTTTACCTCGAATTGGCCTCGAGTTTTATGGTTGGCAGTCGATCAAAAAGGCCTACATTTACTCGAACATCGTTCAAGAAACACTCTATGCACCTACGATTACGGCACTATATTGAGTTATTGTCCGGCTTTAAATTACCTAATGATCATCACTGGAAGCGATCGAAAACAAAGTAAAGTGATCTTAACAACGGCTCAAGCCTTCCAAATAGCAACCCTAATACGTGAATATATGGAAGTTTTACATACCGGCGAACAAGATTTACGCCGAAATCAAGCACCAAGAAGTCGTCCAGTCAGTACAATTCATCCAAATGCACCGCTGGTACCACCGCAGCCCAGCTAGAAGAGGGTCACATTCGCGGATCAGGTGATTGCTGCTCATTATTAAAAAACGAGCAGTTCTAGTATCATTACGAGGGTGATTTTATTGTAATTCACCGATAGTTTAATCCTCGAATTGATACTGATCTGATTTGCGAAATGTGGTTTTATTGGTTTATTATATTGATTGATCTCTTCCGTTATCTGTATCTGATCGAGCCAACGCAAAGAAAATCCAATAACCAAGAAAGATGAAGACTGATACGGATTTGTTTGACCATAAAATTCATTACTAGTCAAAATGTATATAAAAGAAAACAGAATTTTTATTTGTACAGCTGTTAAAGGTTGTTAGCTTTGCATCTTCGTTCTTTAAACAATGTGATATTTGAAACTTTTGCTCAAAATAGGGAATAAATCTCATATGTTTATCAATATAGTTACAAATTAGCATAGAAGATAACTTGTTAAGAACCATTTACATGTTTATGACTTAAAATTACAGTAAATCATTATAAATTATTCCCTATTTATAAGCAAATATTATTATTTATAAAAAGCCTTATACACATTTAAGTTTCATGTAATATAACTTATTTATATCTATGTAATTAAAATTTATTTAAATCAATAGTCGTTCAGAGATTTCGTGGGCATTTTCTTTCGGATTAGCAATTCTCGAGCCAAATTGTAGTGCACGTTTCTTTAATTTAGCAGCCCTCTTTAAACCAAGATAATAAGCCAGACTGCGCAACAATATTTTCTCGCCGCACCCACCTAAAGAATCACCCATCGGCCAAGTCCTACATCAATCTCAATTAAATCGAAACCAATTAGAATTGCAATTAATACTTCTCCCAAGGTGGTAGATTTCGGACAAATTCAACAACGTTTTCGTCAAGATACGGCGTGCGAAGTTGCCGGCCATGATCGGCAACAACACGGTCATCTCTCGCTAGATTTCGATGAGATAAATTCTGCCAATCTTCTTCTAGAACGTCGAATAAACCGCGCCAATTAGCCTTTTGGAATTGGGCTCGATGTCGGGTATAACCGCCGAATAGTTCATCAGCGCCCATTCCTACCAACAATACCTACATCGTTCAATTCGTATAAATTTCGAATCAATGAGAATTACCCTGCATGGTGATCTGTAATTTGAAGCTTCACCTCGACTAGCAAACCATAAAGCACATCCTAAACTATCATCTAGTATTGTAGTCAACGGATAAATTAAATCAGCTATAATTGCGCGACGTTTTAAATTTAATTCGGAACGTGTAGTGTTGATTTCAACAAAATTCCATTTACGATCAGGGCAGATTTGTTGTAATTCCTCGAATGTTTGTTTGCCGGTTAAACGATCCGGTGATTGGAAATCTTTTTGTTCATCAAAAGAGACGTTAATCAAATCAATTGATTGGTTATTTGGTGTTATTTTATGTGCTAATAAAGCGATAATAGCACAATCAACACCCCCAGAGAATAAAAGACCAGATAGAGTGTGATTACAGGGCTGTTTTTTGTAACAATTTTGGCAAAATTGGGGTTGTGTACTGATACGTTTATCGACAGCGTTTTGAAGAAGATTGTTGAGTTTTTTCACCTTATTCAACCATTCAGAATTGTTTAATAGAAATTTAAATAAATCATCAGGTGGTAAATTTTTGCTATTTTCAAGCAATTCTAAGTCGTTTAAATTAGGTTCTGTAAACAATTTTCTATTGATACAGTTTACAATTTCTAGTTCTATTGATTTATCTAAAAATAATTCGATTTCTTTCAACTTATTGTCAAAATTTCGATTCTTATATCTCCACGGTAGAATACGCCAGTTTTTCGATTCTAAATCTATGGCGAATATACCAATAGAGGGCAATTCGATAAAATCGAATTCTGTACCCCGTCGAGCCACACTAGTTATGATAAATTCATTACAATTTCTACCAATAAGAAGACTACGCCTTCCGTAAATATCTCGACAGAAATATAAAGTTTTCGTTGGAATATTCAAATAAATAAAGGCGTAAGGACCGTGGATATTCTCTAAAGTTTCTATAAGATTGACGCTATTCTCTAAATTTGATAGAAACAAGTTTGTATCACCTACAGATTTGCGTAAATCCGAAATACTACCACCAAATACATCACCGTTGTATTCAAATATAGAAAGGTTATTTTCAATCGGTTGTGGTGTAATATCGTCACCTTGTAGCCACAGAACACTTGAAGCAAACAATAATTGGAAATTACCGCAACTTCTTGTTGTCTTTGCTAGAAAATTTGGACCTCTTTTCGCTACATTCTCTTTGAATATTTCAAACTAGGAATAAATAATTTTAGAATTTTCACCAAATTAAATTAAAACAAACCTTATTGTCGTGATTTGCACAATTTTCCGATAATAAACAGAAAATACCGCACATGTTTTGATTACTTTTGAAATATGAAAGTGAGGTTATTTTCGAAAGTGCTGCCACTATTCATTTGAACTATTGGAATTAAATTAGTTCTGTATTTTGGCGGGATTTTCAAAAGTAAACCACAATTTTAAAATTGTTTGTATATTAAAAAAATTGACAATAATCATTTATATAATAACATTGAGTCGACAATATTGGCGGTATTTGATAGAAATAACATTTTTTCCGATGCAAATAATTAATACTTCAATTATGAATAATTTGAAGAGGTCATTGCAACAAAGTACACAGATCGCCGGTCTTTACTATTGCCCTGCCACACACCAACAAAGTAAGGCACCAGATTGTTTTTTTTTTTTAATATAATATGATATATAAATACATTGGAAAAAATGGTATTTGTTTTTAAATTTGTTTGTTTGTCTGTCTGTTATGTTATTTTAATATTAATGATAAATTTTGGTGGCACTGATGTTACAGGATGGGATATTTATTTATCTGAAATTGAGAAAAAACTAATAATTTTAAAATGAAATTAAAAACCATTGATAATGTCCGCATTCATGATGACACCCAGCTTTATTTGATAATTGAACTGAATGCCAGTATTGAAGCAATTTAATATTCCAGAACTATACAAAAATGTTAATTTACAAAAAAACATCCACAATCAAATAGTATCTGGATTAAAATAAAATTTATATTTTTTTTAAAACAATATTTACCTATTCAGTGCTACCATCAGAATCGCTTTCTTCTTCAGCATTTTGTAACCATTCAATAAATGGCTTCATCTGTTCGATAAACATCATTTTCCCTTTAACATTATAATCTTGTTTATACCATTTGAGAATGACTTGTTCGGATATTACATCAGTTTTATAAAAGAGCATAATAATCTTTTGGAAAGCTCTCATAAATGTCATATTTGAGTAACAATATTCTTGAACTTTTAACAATAGACTCAATTCGGAACGTGCCGCTTCTGTGAATGCAGCAAATAAGGTCGTGTAGAGTTTCAAATGACGAACAGCTTGATCTGTTACTAATTCCTAATTAAAATTAAAACTATTAATATGAATAATTAATAGAGTAAATTATATTACCTCTTTTTTGGACCATTCTGGAATGTTCATAATAGTAGTCCATATAATACAGACCACTTCATGTTCTTGTATATTATCTTTGGCGGCTAATTCACGCACTTCAGTAATAATTTCACGTATCGGTTTCTGTTCAGCTAAACTTTCAGCTAATTGATTTTGTAATAAACGTTTAGCCAATTGTTGATGTTGATCGTTGTATAATTTTAATATTTCTTCAAGACCATTCTCTTGAAATGCTGTACGAAAATATATTTGTGATTGTTTCGTATCTGGTACGAAACTCATTAAATGCGATTCGATGTTTGATTTTTTTATTGATGAATGCAATGAATTAACACCTTTATCATTACGCCAATATTTAAATACGTCAATCAAAAAATCAAGTGCTAAATGATCTTTAACAAGATGTGATGAATTACTCAATACTAATACAGCATTGAATGGGATACTGCCATTTGATATCCATAAATATAACATCACAGCCAATTTTTTCCTTTCTGCTTGACCGAAGTACTTTACAAACATTAGTACTTTCTTTATCTCATCCTGGAAATAAACAAAAATTTTAAAGTTAATCATCAAAATTCCGACGTCAAAACAAAAAACAATGAGACTATTGTAAATAACCTCTGATATTTGCCTTAATGTTTGTATGATTCAGTTATTTACTTAATCATAAAAACTGAATTTCAATAGAACATTACAAGGACGAAAACGTACAATTAATTGGCTACAAATCCAATAACAAGTTGGATTTTGATATTGGATATAATAGAAATTATATTAAACATATGTCAACTATTAAATTAAAAAAAATAGTTTTACAGCAGTATTTCCTACTGATAAAGAAGTTGCTTGTTTATGAAATATCATTTTTAATTATCTTGTTATAAATTACGCCAATAAACTACAAATAAACAAAGCCATTTTTTGAGTAACATAACTAGTTTTTTTGTAAATAAATTCCGTTATTCATCCAATAATAATGGATGTAAGATCTGTCATTTGTACATATGAAGGTTACAGATTTAAATATAGCACGAAACAAAGGTGAACATTTTAAACATATGACCAATGAAAATTTCTAATTTTAATTCAACAAAGACAAATTACACTTTCTATTTTTTGTAAATTTCGTCCTCTTTATATTAAAATCAAACTTACTTGGAAAATTTTCTCCAAATATTTATAACGACGCATCAATTTAATGAAGACTTGTTCCCAACTCTTCATTATTTCTATGTTTATCTCATCTGGAGCATTGAAAATACAGGCGGAGGTCTTGTATGATGCCTCACCCTCTTGCAACAGGGTACCTCCGGGAACTAACATTAAAAAAAAAAGTTGATAAATAAAATTTCTCGGTTTATTTAAATTGTAGTTTACCCAAAATACCACCAGCGATAAGGATATCAAAGAGGCATTCTCCATAACGACGATAATCTAATTTATTGCCTGCACTATCCAAAAAACGTGAGATTGCTTCGAAATTGTTTTCACATTGGTCAAGTCCGGTGATTATTTGATCTCTGAATCCTACTGGATCGTATCTTTCCTTTTCATCTAAACAAAAATTGTTGCAAAAAAAAAACCGTACGATAACATTGATTGGAAATTACCTCTCTTTCTGGTCTTGATGCGTTGACCGGATAAAACTGGTTTTTCTACTTTTTGACTCATACAAAAATTTCTGAAAATTCCAAAAAACAACAAAAATTAACAACGCAAAATGACACCGAACAATAACAATTCGAAATTATCGCAAATTGATAATTGAATCGAAATTGAATTGAATTAACGTGGAATCGAATGCAAAATTGTGGTGATTTTTGTGGAATTTACGCTGAAATAACGGCACAATTTCAATCTGAATCGGGTCAACGACTCGCGCCTTCCAGATTTCGTTAAAAAACCACGTGAATTCGTCGAAGACAAGCCCGAAATTGCCGATAAAATCAACGAAAATTGCCAGAACAATGATTAGAATTAAACAATAAAAAATTGTTCAGATTGCACAATGCTTCACATCTAGACGGCATGGACGACCATATTATCAGAACAAATGAGTAATTGGGAAAAAATCCGCCAATAAATAACACCTTTATTATAGTCAATTCGATTAATTTCCGTAATTGTAGCGAATTATTTTGATTAATAATTAAATTTATAATCTAAAATTTGATGGAACTTACATTTTTACTTTTATTAAAAATTCGCCACACACAACTTTACAAAGAATTTCAACACTTCTGTGCTCAATCCAAAAAATGAATTTTGTATGTGTGCGTGTGCTTGCGCGTGAATAAATGACGGATGTGCGCTGTCAAAAATGCGCACAAATATCGGAACCGGAATCAATAGATTTGAGCGGTAATTTTGAAATTCCACAAATCTAATCCACTACAACAGCACAATTATAATAAACTTAACACTTTTACAATTTTAAAATTCTATAATTTATATAATTGAAAATACAAAATCGAATATAATGTTGCCGCTTTAAAAAAAAAGTAAAAATAACTACTAGATTTCAATTGGTGACAAGTATCGGAAATGACGCTCAATGGCGGGAAATTTAAAAATAAAACCAGACAAAATTCAACAATCGATAATTTATTTAAAATCCTGGATCCCATTTCGTTATCTGCGGCTCTGATTTCTTTTGTACACAAATAAGGGTATCTCCAGGTTGGAAATCAACAGTTTTATCGGCTAATTGTAAACCGCATTCTGTATCGTTCTTAATAACGTCGACGATATTCTTTAAATGCCGCATTTCATGTAGTTGCCCTATAAAATTAATTAAAATAAACAAATTATGAAATATATCAATGATTACCAATATGGATAATTTCGCCGTTTCGGACTAATTTATAAGTGGCCGATTTTCGTAACAGGCCTTTCGTACAGCGACACCCAGCAACAGGTACTTTCTTTCGTCCTTGGGTGATTTCGAATTTTTGTAAAACTGCCGCTTCTCCTAGCACCTCTTCAACTTCCTGTGGTGGTAACAATTGATTAATTTCCTCTTTAACATCGTCTACTAATTTATAAATAATATTATGATGTTTTATGGTGACACCTTCATTATTTGCTAATTCCTCAATTTTCTTCGGACATTCAACATTAAACCCGTAAATTATCGCTTTGAAAGTTTTCGCTAATTCTATATCGTTCTCGGTTATAGCACCGACGCCGTAATGGATCAAATCCATTTTACATTCAGGCGAATCGTAAGTGTCTAAAGTATCAAGAACGGCTTCTAAAGTACCGTCGACGTCGCCTTTTACGATTAAATTCAAAATCGGAGTTGGATCATCGCCTGAAATTGTCAAATATTTATAATCAAAACACATTTAAAACAAATAATTTACTTTCGATGATTTCCGGTTTTCGAGGCCCTTCTGGTTTCATTCGATACCGCCCTAATCGTCGTTTCAACATCAATTTCTCTTTGTATTCACGTTCATGATGCGCCGCTTTCTCCTCGATAACAACCAGATCCTGTTGTTGTTTCTCTAAATGTTTCTTATCTTCGCGTATTTTAATAACTGCACGTGCCCTTTTCTCGCTATCAACTTGTAGAACTTGCTCACCGGCCGGTGGTAATTCGCGCCAACCCTCGATTTCGGTCGGATAACCGGGTGGGATTTGTTTTAGAAGTCGGCCTTCTTCGTCTTTCAAATTGCGGACTTTAGCCATACAGGTGTCGGCGACGAGAATATCGCCCTTTTTTAATGTTCCTAAACATCGATTATTTATCTCGAATTGTTCGAATATTTAGAAAATTACCTCGTTGTACAACTACTGTACATAATTTGCCGCGATATGGATCAATCCGGCTTTCAATAACGATCGCTTCTACTGGACCGGTAGGATCGGCGCCGATTTCGAGTAGTTCAGCTTGTACAATTAACGCTTCAATTAATTTGTTTAAATTTTGGCGTTTTAACGCCGATATTTGTATCGCTTGGACATCTCCCCCTAATCTTTCGATTTGTATCCCGACTTCTACCAACATATTTTCAGTACGTTCAATATCAGCTTTTGGGGAATCGATTTTATTGATAGCCACCAATATTGGCACGTTAGCTTCACGTGCCATTCGAATTGATTCAATCGTTTGTTCCATAACACCATCATCAGCAGCCACAACTAATACAACAATATCGGTAAGTTTAGCACCCCGAGCACGCATAGCACTAAAAGCCGCATGTCCCGGTGTATCCAGAAACGTTATCCTAGCACCTGAATCCAATTGAACCGAAAAAGCACCAATATGTTGGGTAATACCGCCGAATTCCCGATCGACAACATTCGAATGACGTAGAGCATCCAATAGGGTCGTTTTACCATGATCAACATGACCCATTACTGTAACGACAGGTGGTCGGGGTTTTAATTCGGATTTCTGCGGTGGTGGCCGTGGATAGACGTCTTTCTCGATAATTTCCTCCTCTCTACTATTATCGGGTTTCGATATTAGTTTCATACGACGACCACTACGACGTAGCGCCTGTTGTAATGCTTTTATATCGTTTATTATCGTATCGGGATGGTGTACTTGATTTAGGAAAATATCCCGAACGTAGCTTATGTCCTCGTTTAAAACTTGAGCTAATTCGGATACGGTTATGTGGTGCCAGACACCGACAATTTCGCCTTTAGGTTTCGGTGGATATTCGATTATTCTATACGATTTCTAAAAAATAAATAAATTCAAAGGTTCATTGTACGATTATTTCATAACGTACCCGTTCTTCTGCCGTTTTGCGCCGTTTAAAAAACCAAGAACTTGTGTGTATCTCTTTAACGCAACATAACGACGGCCTAAATAGTCTGTTGTTACCTGGAATTGTTTTAAAAACAACGTACGAAAGTCTAAAACAAAACGATTTTAGTTTAATTTAAAATAATTGTTATACGTACTTTTTATTATAGTTTTGATGTAACGTTTTTATATTTTTGGAAAAGCAGTTTACAATAATGTCAAAATATTTATAGTTTCTAAATAATATCATTTTTTAATATATAATTTTGATAAAAATTTTGAAAATTATAGGTTATGTTCGCGAAATTTTGAGGTTATATAATCTATCACATTTGTAATTAATTTTCTTCTAAAATAGAGACTTGAATACAGTCTGTTATTCTATTTACAAATTCGTTTTTATGTAAAATACATTTAAGTTGCAAATTTGAGTTATATTCGTGTAAAAAATCAAAAATTGTGGATAAATTTTGAGTTTTCCGCCATTTTTTCGTTGATGTCCCTCGTGACAGATAGCGCTGGCCGTAATTGTCAAAATTATTCAAAAAGTGAGGTTAGAATGATTTGCTAGAAACAACCATAAACTCCCATAAATTTCACGTAAAATCCGCAATTTTCCTGTTAATTATTCAATATAATGGCTGAAAATCCCGAATTAATTTCCCAATTCACTGCAATTACCGGAGCAGACGATGATAGAGCTAGATTCTATCTAGAATCGTCCGCTTGGAAATTAGACGTAAGTTTATTGGAAATTATCGATAATTATTTGTAATTGAGGAAACTTCAGGTTGCCATGAGTCGATATTATGAGAATGAAACGGCCGATCCTGGTGTTGAGTCACCACCCCCGCAACCGGCTAGCGATTCACCGCCGGCGCCGCCTATTTCAACGACTTCATCAAGCAATAAATCGAAACCATCGAAGTCAGCAAATACGAATTTTGCAACATTGAATACGTTGACAACGTCGAGCGATGAAGAAGAGGAGGAAGGTCAGGCTTTTTATGCGGGCGGTTCCGAACATAGCGGCCAGCAAGTTTTAGGACCGTCGAAAAAGAAAGATTTCGTCTCCGGCATGTTTCAATCAGTTCGAAAGTATTGATTTTTTTAACAAAAAACCACCAAAACTAATTGTTTGTATTTAAGACACGGTGTGGAATTGAATGAGGCACGCGGTAGCGGATCGAGACCGTTCCACGGTACTGGTTATAAATTGGGACAAACTAGTGATGATTCTGTTTCAATCCCAGGAACACCGAAACCCGAATCTACACCTGAAGTTAGTTTAAAATTGTGGAAAGACGGTTTTAGTATTAACGATGGCCCATTACGATCGTATACGGATCCATCAAATACCGAATTTCTACAGAGTGTACAACGTGGGGAAATCCCACAGGAATTACGTCAAGGTTCAACTGAAGTTTATCTATCGATGGAGGATCGTCGAATGGAGAGTTTTAAAACGCCACAGAAAGCTTTGAAACCGTTTTCGGGTACTGGTTATACTTTAGGGAATCCGGCACCGCCGGTTATTGGGGCCCATAGAGATGAAGATAAGCCGGTGAATGAAGAGCGCGCCAAGAAGGCTTTAAATTTAAACCAAACCCAGCCTGTTACTACGTAATTTTCTAATTCTTATTAAATCGAATTATTATTGAATTTAATTTGTAGTTTACAGATTCGTTTGAGTGATGGCTCGAGGCTAGTACAACAATTCAATCACAACCATACAGTCGGCCAAATTAGGGCTTTTATTATTGCAGCTAGGCCACAATACGAATTAACACCGTTTAATTTATTGTCCGGCTATCCGACTAAAGTCTTAAACGATTCCGATACGTTATTGGATGCGAATCTATTGAATTCGGCAATTATGCAAAAGTTGATCTAAGATTATTCTCTTTTCAGTTGTATATTCCTAATTGTTTTTCATAATAGCGTGAATTTAATAAATTTTCATTAATTGTATTTTTGTTTCAAATTAGGCGCCTATTTTTTGACAGATTTTTTTGACAGTTGACATCGAATTTTGACAACTTTGACATGGCAGGTCGTGTTGGCCAGCCGGTCATGTCTTGAGTTCTTTTTGTTTTTAAATCGAATAAATCGTGTAAATAGCTTTTGAATGGGATTTAGTGGAAAAAGGGTATTTTTATTAAACGTTAATTTAAATTAATTAAGTACTAGTCACGAATTTATATAAAATATTTATAATTTTTGGGGGTTATTGGTGGCGAATATTCAAAATGTTCAAATTGTTGTGCTAACATATTTATCGAGTTATTTTGAGAAATGTTACCGTTATCACACAAAGACACCCTCCATAGGGGGTTAGGATCGAGGATTAAAGAGAAGCTTAATGGCTGGATGCGGCTGATTTTCTCCGATAGGAATTCCAAGAATTTATTCCTATTTCTATTGTTGAATCTATCATTTGCCTTTGTAGAACTTATCTATGGAGTATGGTCGAATAGTTTAGGTAAAAATCTTCGAATATTACCCTTAAAAACCGGATTTATTTCGAGTTTAATTTCAGGACTAATATCCGATTCTTTCCACATGTTCTTCGATTGTACTGGACTATTAGCCGGCCTAGCAGCTTCGGTTATCACCAAATGGAAAGCCAACGATAAATATTCGTACGGTTATGTTCGAGCGGAAGTATTGGCCGGATTCGTTAATGGTTTATTCCTACTATTCATCTCGTTCTTCATCATGTCCGAAGCTGTGGAACGAGCAATCGAACCACCCGAAGTAATCCAATTACTCAATTCCTAAATACTTTTTAATTACTTTCAATTTAGGTCAAACACGAACGATTATTTGTAGTATCAGTATTAGGCCTCCTTGTCAATTTGGTGGGTATTTACGCGTTCCAACACGGACACGGCCACTCTCACGGCGGCGGCGGTGGTCACGGCCATTCCCACGGCATTCCAGGACATGGCCACTCTCACAACTCTCACGGCCACACCCACGACCACAATATCGATATCGATGTGGCAAATAGTGGCAATTCGCAGATAATGAAAGGCGTCTTCCTGCACATCTTGGCCGACACTTTGGGCAGTGTTGGGGTGATTATATCGGCCGTTTTGATGCAAATGTTCGGCTGGATGATCGCCGATCCGATTTGTTCAATGTTTATCGCGATATTGATTGCGTTAAGTGTATTGGCGTTGATTAAAGACTCGTTGATGGTATTGATGCAACGCCAACCGAAATCGTTGGATAATATATTGCCGCAATGCTATCAAAAAGTTGTTGGTTTAGCTGGTGTTTATTCGGTACAAGAACCGCATTTTTGGACATTGTGCAGTGATGTTTATGTGGGTGCATTGAAATTGGAAGTATCGAAAAATGTCGATCCTAAATATGTTGTACAACATACACAGATGATTTTTGCATCGGTCGGCGTACGGCAATTGTACGTCCAATTAGATTATACACCAATGTGATTTTTATACAATTTCATTTATAACGATTTTTTAAATTGATCAAATGTTATCATCACAAATTTAACAAACTCTAATTTTCGTTGAACTATTTTACGTTTATTTACAAGCATTTCCTCCAAAATTTTGAAGACATTCCGGTAAATCAGCAACGACAACAACAAAAATGTATAATAAATTTTATTGTTATATCATAAATGAGTCCATCATACATCCACTATGCATCCTTCCCATATAAGAATATACTATAACTAGTTACAGAAGCATATATCACTTAGTTTATTAATGCTTTAATCTCTTTACAAATCTAATACAAAAACTCGAGCGTGTGCTATTTTTTTAAAAAATTGTAGACAATTTCGAGTACCAAAACCAATTGCACACGATTTTTAGGAATGATACAGAAAAAAATGACTAAACATGACAAATAAATAGGATTAAGTAAATAATGATTAAGTTAACAATTATTTTGGGCTTCATATTTTAATATTATTGTTAAAAAAGCAAACTTCTAATCACTAGTCTCCTGGAATAAGAAAAAATCAACATTAATCGTCAATTAGAAAATCGAATTGGCATGCAAAAGCTAAGCGTTTATTATTTCGATCACAATAAAAGCGATTTACCTTCCTTTTTTTCTTTTTACTCTTGGATTTTTTAATCGAAAATTCACTTAATGAAGATGCAACACTAGATGATGATGAAACACAATACTACACAAAATTAGTATCAGCTAAGCGTTAGTAAACCAAATCCGTTATAATTTAATTAAAATATAATTACCTGTAATACAGCTGGACCGTTCGTCGAATTACAATTCTGCACCTAAAACTGTAAATTAGAGAAATATAAAAAACCAAAATTAACTCACTTTAGATGCAAGTTCGTCGGTTCGCGTCTGTTTCTGTAATTCTTCTCGCAGATGATTCACTTCTTCTGATAATTTCTCGATGATAGAATTCGAATTTAATGCTTGACTCCTCAAATTTTCGAATTTATTAAGCAGATCTACTTTTTCTTCTTGTTCGTCTTTTAATTCTTTCTCTAATCGTGTGACTTCCTCCTTTAACTAAGAAAAAACGATAGATTTACAGCCGTATTCTGTAACTATTTAATGATAGAGAAAATATTCAAGAGCGTTGTCATAGTGATGAATCACCAAAAAGTTACAGAATACGGTATTCTCTAACATTTCGGCGATTCTTCCATAACAACACTGCTTTCCAATTGTAAAGAGCAATCCAATATTGTCATGGTAACGAATCTCCATAAAGTTAGAGAATACGACTGGTACAATAGTTTAACAATTAACGACATTACAAAAGCTTCAAGTGAAGTTATTCGATTACAAAGACGTGTTAATTGCGTGCCATTTTTTCCTAATTTTTTTTAATGCAATCGATAGAACTCACTATACCTCATCAATGATAACCGGTAGGGATTTTTCAATACATTCATACGCAAATTGTATACCATCCTTATTGGTATCAGTGTCGTTTTTATTACAACATACCTGCGTTGGAATATTCGCTTTAAGTGCGTCAACTTCGGCGGTTTTTGCTGCTAATTGTAAACGCCAATTGATTTCTTCTTGTTCGATATGTTTTTGAAGAGTATTCAACATTTTTTCCTAAACAAATACAATAAATTTTAAAATTATAATCAATTATCGAATAAACATTACAGCATTGTCTATAGTGGTTTTATAATGTTGTATTTGAGTCTCTAATTGTTGGACTTTTTCGCTATTATCACCATCATCATTCTTGTGTAAATCGTCTAAATATTTCTTAATTAATTTCTCGCTCTCATTAACAAATTCATCGATTTTCAAACTTTTCAATTCTTTAATCTCTGGGAATAATCGTTGTACGAATTCGCGTTGATTGATTTGTTCCGTTTCAGTTTTCTAAAATTTATCGAAATTTATCAAATTTTCAATTTATAGAATATGGAAAGTGATGAAAAAATTTAATAAAATCGGCTTACATCAACAATATTAGATGATTTAAGTCGAGTTTCGGCAACATTTAAAGCTTCCATCACTTTCCAATTCCTTGTACGTAACTCCTAGATTAATAACAAAATTACAAATTAATAATTTACAACAATAATAAAACTCACATTATTTTTAGCTTTTTGTTCATCTAATTCATTCTGTAATTGATTTACGGTTAAATTAATTGCTTGTAATTGATTTTCGTAATTCTTTTTAGTCTCTTGTAACAGATTTTTAGCGGATTGTAACTCGTTATGTAGATTCAAAATTTCAACTTCACGCTGTTTATTCTCTTCTAAAGTACCATTAGCTTTCTCTGTTTGTAATTGTAATTTTTCATTGCGTAATTGTTCAATTTCATTCAAATAACCGTTGATTTTCGATTGTAGTTCATCTTTTTCTTTTTGTGAACGATAATTCTCCTCTTGATACTGGATTTTTGTGTGCTCCAATCTACGACACTCCTCTAATTGTTGTTTACAGGCCGTATTCAAACGGGATATTTCGATTTTAAAATCGTTCTCTTGACGTAAAGCTTTCTCCAAATTGTGTTCGATTTCAGCTCGACTTTCCTAAAATAATCATCAAATAAACTATCAACCGGATATTTGTAAAACCAATACTTCTAATTTCCTTATGTGTTCGTTTTTCAATTCGATTTCTTTTTGGAAATTATTCAATCTCATCAAAAACGTATTATTGGCCTCTTTCTCGGCAACATTCTCCTCCGATAAACGATTCAATTCCAGTCGTAATTGTTGATTATCGTTTTGAAGTTGTGCAATAACCACTTCAGCCTATTATCAATTAATTTACAATCGAAAAATATAATTAAAACCGATAATACTCACTTCCTGTGCTTGGGCAATACTGATTTCGAATTGTTGCCGTTGCATTTGTATGGCGGCCATTTCGTCGCGCAATTTATGACTCTTCATTAATTCATCTTTTAATTGGTTTTGTAATTGTTGGATTTGTTGGTGTAGACGATTGATTTCTTGCTGTTTCGTTTGGCATAATTCGTCAAAATTGCGCATTTTCTGTTGTAATTGCGAACGTTCAGCTTGTTGTTCAGCTCGGACTTCACGTAGTTTATTTTGCGCCCCCAATAATGCCTCCTGTTCATCGGCTAACAATTTCTCCTTTTCGGCCAATTGCCTCTTCAATTTCTGCACCGGATCGGATTTACCCTAAATTAATTCGAAATAATCAACAATTATTCTAAATTTTCTAGGATTGTTTTACGAGAGGAAGAACTCTTATCTTAAACTCCTCGACACTTGCTGATTCAATAAAATTTCGTTTTTATTTTTATTTATAAAAAGTAAAGAGGGAAAATATTTACCTCGCTCCATTCGTCCAATATAGCCGGAGCCTCATGCTGCTTGTTGAGTAACAGATCAATAAGTATCTGAACTTCAGAGCGAGACAATTCAGCCTTACGCACCAAATTCAATAATAATGACATGTTAGGTCCGTTCCCGTCTCCGGCTGCATCCAAAAAATCGCAAATAAAACAAGGAACAATAAAAATAAAATCAATCAATGATCTCTATAGAACAAATCAATAAAAACTGAAAATGCGATCTTACTAAGCTGTTGTAAAGCGTTAATTTCGCTCTTTTTCTTTTTCTTCTCCTTCGCTGTAGTTGTGGTAACAAGACCATTAACAGGCGCGTTTTGTGCCGAAGCCTCGCTTCGTTTCTCATCTTTCTCCGATGGTGGCAGCGGTGGCGACGGTACAGGTGGCGGTACGCCCACTGGCGCTTGTGCCGGAGGAATAGCAGTGGCTTTTTTCGAAACACTCCTCTCTTGTTCGGCCACTAATGGTTGATTTTTTGCTCTCGTAATTTTCCCAGTTTCCGGTTCAATTTGATGGGGTGGATTTTTCGTTCTTGTACTTTTACCGTCCTGTTTGGCTAATGAATCCGTCTTTTTTGACGACAAAAAGAACATTCACAAACCATTTATTTCGTTTCGAACAAAATACTTACACTATTCGAACGCAACAATTCGAATTCGTCTTTCGGGTGTAATTCTTCGAAACGATTAGCCGGTGGTACTTCAATTTCAACCTCTAAATTCACCAAATTCTCGCTAGATTTCGTGTCTTTACTGATCAGAATCGGCCGGACTTTATCTTTTTTCACTCGTTTCTATTAAAATGAAAATTAATTTAAATTATTGAATTGTTTGAGTGATTACTTTAGGTGGCGTTATCGCCTCTTTTATAGGCACTTCTTCTGCTTCTTCTTTGAATTCGACATGGTGTTTTTTAGTGGCGTGCTGTTCCGGATCGTTTTTATCAGGTTCTTGTTCATCACTGGTCGTTAACGGTTCGTTATCAGTCGATTGCTTCTCTTTATTTTGCTGTAAATTGAAATTTGAGTAGGAATTTTAGCGATTACGATTATTTCTACCTTTTTTGCGGCTTTCTTATTCTTCTTCTCCTTATTATTGGGCTTGGGCGGTTTTATACCCAGTAAAGCTTGGCTTTGTTGACGTTGTTCGGCTAAAGCTTCCTCGTAACTCTTCTCTTTTATACCGAATTTGAATACGAAGAACAATACAACACTAATGATGAGGATAAAACCGACAATTAGGAGAGCTAGAAAATCCATCTTTACGCCTATTATGAAATAACAGAATGTTAAATAATGGAATAATTGTTATCAATATGTGGGTGGAAAGCTGGTATCTCTTATCAGGGACCATCCAACGCTAAGGTAGTGATCGTTACAATAGGACATTGACACTAGTTTTAATTGATAAGAATTCTAGAATTTCAGGGGTATTAATTTAAAATAAACCATTTGGAAGAGAAATCATTAACTTTATTGTAAAATAATTGGAATTACGAATCTACGACCAAAAATTTAGAAAAATTAAGGCCACGTAGCAACGAATCCAGTGGGCGGTGGATGATTACAAAACAAATACGCAAAAGTATAATTATTAATATCGAAATTAATTAGAAATTACTTACTTATCAAATTTTAATTAAATATCGGTGAAATTACTGGAAAATTAATAAATTTGATGAATTTAATTGTAGAAAAAACGCCGACACTTTATAACATTCACACACACATACACAAAATTAATTGTTTACGCAATGGTGGCAACACTGATATAATGACAGCAATTCAAATAATTCAAAAAAAATCGAGCTATAATTAAAAAATTACCACAAAACCTTTATAATTTTCACAAAAATTAAAATTACAATTACAATTCTATTGTGGGAAAATAACAAAATTTTGTGTAGTATTGAGGTCTACAATTAGTTTTTCTTGGCAGATCTACCACCCTGCTGAAAATTTGAAATAAACCGCGGTAAGTTTAAAATTGGCCGTATCTCGCGATATTCCCTCAATTATTGTTGTTATTTTGTCAATAATTAAAAAAATACAGCAATTGGTGTAAATTCGCAATTAAAACTAGTGTAGGCGTAATTGGGGCGGCAAATTTGAATATTGCAGTTGTATTTCGTTTTGAATCAGGTGATTTAATAATATTTCAGATGGTTTATAATTTTCGATATGTGTGGGTAAAAAGCTGTGTTTATTTCAGCGCAAGCGTCATTTCCTTCGTATCCTGTAGCCGTCGGTTTTCAGCTTTTCAATCAGTAGATTTTCAGCGCGCACCGCCTGAAAATGTGTATTTAAATTCGACATTAACAAACAAATTTCGACTTTGTTACAAATTTTAGAAATTGTATCGGTTTCAGTGTTTTCTTATGTTCGTAATGATTGTAAAACAATGGAAAAGCTATAAAAATATTAGCAATTAGAATGTAATTGATTTTTTATAGTAAAAACTGTAAGAATTATTAGATAAATTCCATAAAATTTCTAAACTTTACACAATAAACATTAAAGATGATTTATAATAGCCAGTTGCGTATATTTCTAATCTTCAGTATTTCAACGGGGATGATTGCAGGTAACTTATTTGATTCAATTTTTGTCGGCATTATGGTCGGTTAATATTTTGCATGTTTTTTCCTTCCGAAATGGTTTATGTGTTTAGTGTTAAATCAATAACTGCCAGTCTGAATGTTGATCGAAAATTGGAAATTCTATACTGGTTCCATTAATGGATATGTTAGGGTGCAAACCTATACGGCCCTGTACAAGAACTCATCAAATATAGAAAACAGATGTCGATCTATGTCCAATAAAATTACTACCACCCTTTATTCAACAATAATAAAGACCCGCTGTATTACTTCCATTATTAATAGCAACTTTCGTTTTAATTTGATTCGATTTTATTCTAAATCAATTAGCCGATATTGACGTTTTATGGAGAGACTGGATGGTAGGATAAGATCCAAATAAAAGGCCGCATTTTGTTAATGATATATTCGCATTGATTTCGGGCCTTATGCATTTTTAAAGCCGATAAATTCCATTGAAATTACTGTACAACAACGCCAGATTTTATTCGGTTATTACAACCGGTTGAATTATTTAAATATTTAAAAACATCGCCCATTATCCTTCGTTATTGTTGTTGTTTTTAATTTCGTGAGCCAATTCGAGCGTTGATAAGCCAAAATAGAGGATTCGCAAACATCGAGTTGAAAAATTAAACTACCCCCGTTGTTGTTGTTTGGAAAAAGGGCTACATGTATGAAAATAATTTACTAGCGTGTAATTAAGGACTTCACCAGAGCAAACCAAATTAGATAAATTCAACAACTAGTTAATTTAATCATAACAATAAAAACCGACTTTTTTCACCCTTTCTATTTAGTTGTTTCATCCGAGTATTACTAGCAAGTTTTGATAATTACTTCATCTAGTTAATTAGAAGCTTTAATAGTGATTTATCTATTGCCGTAGATGGGGCTTAATGGTTTTTCGTTATTTTAGAATTACACCCATTCTAGTTGGGTAATTAGCAACATAATTCAATTTTACGTTTATTATTTACATTAATTGTGCCAATATTTGTTTTCAGATGTGCTAGCAGTGGCCAATGAGGAATATATTGGAGTAAGTTATTTTTACCAATAATCTTGAAATGGATCCGTAATAGAACTTTAGTTTTCGATTAATTAAAACGGGGTCGTTTAGTTTACATTTAATTTCGCTACATTAACTAGAAGATCAAGTCGGGTAGAATTGGGGCAATTTAATAAAATCACACATTAATTTTAGATAATAATTTGTTCGTATCCGATATGCGACCGGTTCAAAAATGGCAACTACGTGACGAGAAGATTTATCTTAAAGTTTAACCAGTTTTATTGAGACCATCTCTTTTATCTTGTTCTCCAGGGTCCATTTAAACAACGACAACTACGAATTTGTTACGTACAAGTTCAGTTGGAACTTTATCATTATTTTTGTTGTTGTTGAGATGCTTTTAAATTGTTTTACCACCTCCTATTTGGAAACAAATAAAATAATTTGCGGCTTATTTGCGTGAATTTGACGATATTTGATGGAATTTCCAATTAAATTCCCTCTATTTGTGTTTGTTTTTTGTACGAAATTGGCTTATGAAAGGAATATGTTTTCCATATTGACTTCAATCTACATACCTTCGTATAAATATACAACAACAACAACAACAATGAACAATAAGAGCGAAATGGTACGTATAATATTTCATAACGTCCGATTTTAAAATGAAATCATTTATTCGGGAATGAGGCGATATTTCAACGATATTTTCTGGTAGAGAAAGGCAGATGGGAATATGTGAACTAAAATATGCATTGTTTTCAAGTGAATATAACCAGTTTTTGCAACTGGGACAAATTATCTTGCCACCCATTCATATACTTTTGGTCTCCTTTCTCGGATATCATTCGTCCTGCTTATATCCCATTACTTTTTTATTAACCAAATAAATAACGCACAACAAAGAATACATACAGATTTACTTATTTGCATAGATGAAGATAGTTTCATTCGGTAACGAACTGTGGAAATATTCAAATAGAAATTCCTGTTGTATTATACACGACGTATCCAATTTTGAGACGTTGGAATGATAAAATCTTGTCATTCTAACGATAATAAAATATGCTAAAGTTAAACTGTTTGTCGATAAATCAAAAAAGCACTTGTATTCAAACAGTATATGTGTACACTAACAGAACACTTGGAGTTGGTGATAAATCAAAATAAATGGAGTTGAAGAAGACGTTGAAATAGCTTAATGTTGATGATTTCTGTGAATAAACAAACTTGAAACCTGCCTCACTGATGATTATCTGACAAGCACAACAAGCCTTCCTTTTCCGTATATATCTCCATTAAAAATTGTCCTTTTATAGTTTCGAATATCCAACAGAAGTTTTAAAATTGAGTCGGTGCAGTCGCACAGAACATGATGCACTTTTCACTGCGGATAATCTTCATCCTCTACTCCAATAAAATACAAAATCAATCATTATTAGAGTTTATTACAAATATTCAACGAGGCTAAAATCGAATACGTAAACTATTCTTGATGTGGTCTTGCTGAAACCGCTCCAAAAACAATGTCGTTTTTCTTTGTTTCCAGCGTTAATTTACAGAATCTCCCCCAAACGGTCAGTTAGTCTTCGGATTCCGCAATATAAATCCTTTAGAAGCTTCTTTCATTCCATTAGCAAATAAGCGAATTACAACAAGATTAATTGTATTTAAAAGAAATCGTTTTCTATAACGGCAAACTTATCTCGGCATTCCAAACGGATTAATCTCATCGTTATTAGCATTGATAGAACTTATCAATTGGAGCAATTTGTCTATAAATTGGTCAATAATTAGCGCCCCGATATGGATTAATTATGTTTGCAAAACGAGAAAGCTTTCAAGAACACCCAATCGCGTCGATAATTAGAGAAACATTAAAGCAATCTATTCAATTAGCCAAAATTCTTTACGGCTACAATTATTTGTAGCTTAATATAAGAGACACCTGACGGTTTTCGCTCGGTTCTCGTTAAAAATAAAAGACCAGACTGGTCGGTTTTAATTATGTAGAAAATTGAAGTGGATATCTCTCGTCATAATTTAAAGAGTAGGTGTCCGTATAAAAAATGGAAATAAATAAAAATTGGCGATTTCAGCGAAATTCTCCGTCGTGATCACCATTGAAAAATAATAAATCTCGAGTTGGGTCATCGTTTCGCGCAAATTCTTGTAGCCCGACTTGTCTGTTATTGATTTATATCGATAGTCTCAGTGTATAACGACACATTTTCTTGTTGTTTTGCATATCGTTATAGTTTTCTTATAATAAAAATCGACGAGTAAATAGTCATCCAGTTCAAGTGGCACGTGTTGGATTCTTTCGATAACGTTATTGATCGTACATTTTCCGTTGAAAACTCGATTCTATCGGCGAAAAAATGCCGTAACAGTGAATCTATTTCTACTTTGTATCGTTACTTCCATCTTTTGTGTGTGGGTTGGGAATAATACAGATAGTGATGTGTATTTTCGGCGTAAATCTCGAATAATGAGCGGAAAGTTCAATACCAATCAGAGTATAAATCTTGCAAAAAATCAAGCTGAAAGGTAAACTGGAAACTTTCTGTTTAGCATGGTTGAATTAGTTGTAACCAGGTCAACTATCGATTTATGTTTAGTTAAGCAAGCCGCAAAGTATTTAGCGGTGAACTGCAGATTCTGTTATAATTCTGCTTAACGGTTACTGAACATTTGTTAATCTTTTATTTTCGCCTCAATCTGTCGATTGGAACGTTCGTTTTTAAATTGGAAATTGGTGACAATTTTCTCATCTAGCGATAAAAATTAGCCTGTCTACAACTTCAACCCGTCTATTTATCTAACAGCTTGATAGAACGATTTGTTAGGGACAATGATAGAATGTCTGTTAGCAGACTGGTCTTTCTTTTTCCCCCTAAAACGAGGCGATAAAATCCGATAGTCAAATCCGTTTAAGTAGATGGACAGTGGATGTAATCCAGCTGAAAATCGTTATTGTTGAACGGGGATCAAAGCTTTATTGCAACAAATTAGAATTGAAATTCTGGTCGGCAATTTGGTTAAATTGAAAAATTTTGCAAATTTCCCACATAAAATCCCTTGAAAGATAATGAATACATAAAATTTGTAGATTAGTTATATTGTGAACCGTATATCGTAGTTTCCGTTCTCTCATTTTTGCTTTGGTTTTCCGGTCGTAATGTTGGTTGGGGTTCAATTCCGTTAACGGTATTTTAATGAAAATTGACACAAAGCTTGGATTTTCACAAATGCACCAATTCCGTACATGCCGCATAGAAATCCAGCTTTCATTTCTATGGTGGTTGATGAGAGTTTCCTAGTAATTAATTGTCCCCCACTTCACTCAATACGTTGAACGTATCTAGCAACAATCCTTCTACATCTTTGCCAACTCTATACTATCATCTGGTTTGTTTTGTCTTCTTAACTACCAGCATTATTGTTCGTGAATTGTAATTTGTTTCCTTTTACAGTTAGTTTTATTTTTCTACAAGTCGAGCTTTTTTTGTAATTGGAAATCCGACCATTGTCTGATCCCGTCCTTTATCGACAAAAGATAATAGAGCGTCTGACTTTAATGATAGAAAGTTGCAATCGTTTCTAGACCACTATAATATATCATTTCAGTGGCATCGAACTAATAACTGTAAACGGGCAAAAATTCCAAGACTGCAATGCGCCATACAATAATGAATAAAATATAAATGATACCCATTCGAAACTATATCACTATTACTATCTAGAAGAAATATAGTAAATATTCTAGTATTGACAAATCGGTAGAATTTCCATGAAATATAGGAGCGACAGTCAGCCACTTCTATCAAGAGCCTTTTATCCTGTCATATTTCACGACAGAGGAGACCTGTCAAATATTTCAAACATCCGACTCTCACTATAGATCCCATCGTTCAACCAACACACAAAAAAATACAATAAAATTCATTTAAAATTGAGCTTATATTTAAAAACGTGTTGTCATCGTTATCCCGGCGCATCCACCAAAAGATACCAAGATCTTGTTCAACGTCAAATTTGAATTTATAGTTGAATAGCTTGTAACAATTCAACTTTATTCATCGATTCTCTGATCGATGACAGATTCAATTTACATTTCCTCGGTTTACTGATAACATGCCAGATTGGTTTGGCAATACGTTGGTGTTTTTCTACAAAAATCACGCAATCTTAACACGATATTCAATAACAGTTAAAAATCTAAATACGAATCGATAATGTGGGTAAAATTGTAAATGTAACTGTAGCGAAACGCCGAGTTTTTGATGAACTCAAACTGATAAGTGTAGTAAAACGTTTCCATTGTCGACTATACTGAAATACGTTGGGATATTGCTATGAAAATCTCCCGGTTGCAAGGATAATTCTCGCAATATGGGTGTTTTATTTCAATCGTTTGATTGAAATAAAACTGGCGGAAATTTACTAGTTGGCAAAACAATACGTCCGCCGATGCCCTCGAACAACTACAAGATTGAATTTTTCAATATAAAACCGTTGAAAGAACTTTACTTTAATAAAAATCTCGGTAATAATATTTTTATTTGTTCAGGTGCTGTCGTCGATACTCTATTTTTTTATCTAATAAAATTCCTATGAAATTTCGCAATATTGTGGCGATTTATCACCGAATATCGATCTACAGTTTCTACCTATAACTAGATTTATTTCAAATTAGGCTCCATTACGAGGGCTGGAATAATTTGTAAGTTGCTGGTGGATTTATTCAAACAAGACAGAATCCACAAAGAATAATTAAATTGAAAGTTGAAAGAGAAAAGGGGAGAGAAAGCCGGACAGCTCAATCAAATTTGAATCGATTAAACGTGCCGATGTTTACATTTTTCATTTATAAATTGGAGAGGATGGAAATTAAAATGTAAACACAATTGATTTCGATCATATTCAAATAAAAATATCAACCACAGAGAAATTCTAACTATATTGCGATAATTGTATTCTACTGTGTACACATTAAACATTTCCATTATCGGATAGAGGCTTGTTGTTGTCTATTGACGGAAAATCCCACTAGTATTCGCCACTGGTGGTTATTGTCGTCTAAAATTGACTTTATTTCCCATCTATTTTTATCCCTGTTGTTGTTTCCATTCTGTTCTAATTTAATGCAGGCGACTATAGATAACAGTACAAGAAAAAACTCTTGAAATTAAGTTTACAAGACAATAAAACAAGTATCTAGGTCCCATTCCGGCTCTTTACATAAAACTTTCAAAAAGTTACTTGAAACTTCCAAATAACGACAGAAACATTAGTGATTAACTGCAATAGAATAGAAGCCTACAGGCTCGGATGTTAAAAAGAAAATAATAACGGAAGGGATAGCGGGTTTTCGTTTGTTGTCAGATCAAATCCACGTCAAATTTTATACGGTAGATTGTTAATAATACAAAGTTAACTTTTATGTGGAAAGCCAAGGAAATCGTGCCACACTCGAGAAAGACTCGAATGCAACCATTCATCATAGAATTGACGTTATTCGACGATAACTCAAAAAAACTCTCGCTATTTAAGCAACAAAATCAGATGTCACAATAACTCGAACTTTCCCTATTTTTGAATCTTTATCTATCGCTATCTATCAATCATTTTCGTCTACAAACCAATTTCTAGATAATTTAAACGGGAAATGGAAGTTTTACGAAGCGATAATTGAAATTTCCGCAAAGTTTTCTTTCGTGAATCGAGCATTAAGTCTTGTGGGGTTATTTATTATCGGATATTGTAAAAATCTGAATAAGTGGAAATTATCAACAAGTATGAATAAAATATACCGTCAATATTGAAATAGAACAGATCTAGAACTATCAAATTTAGATAGAAATTGGTGTAATTGACGTAAATCTGTAACAGGTGCTATTCGACGATAAGTTTAGTTTAATAATAAAACCAAAGCTTCAGTTGTAAACTAACAATAAGATCAATTCTCTATCCACACAAATTAAATCAACATTGAAATTTTGATGAGAATCGCCAATAATGCTCGAGGAAATTCGAGTGTAAACGAATTCTAAAAAATTCCCAACGGTTAGAATTCCAGTCGCGATCCGGTCTGATAATTCGCAATGATCCCTTCTGTTTTCCATATCGTACAGCCAATAGTTTGCTAGAATGTCGATTTGTTCGATTTACAAAAACAGCTACATCGAGTATAAAATATTTAAAATGATTAATGTTTAATGTTTCGAATTGCAAAGTTTTGAAATGGCGTGATGTTAGGGGTTCAATTAGACTGTTGGTTCAATTAAAATCGTATCGTTCTTTTTGCTTCGCCCGTTTTCGTTTAGATGAATATTTAAATAGGCTCCATCCAGTTCGGCAAGTGTAAATAAGTATTTCTTGTCTTTTTAAGAGACAAACTTTTATCGACACAGTTCTTGTTTATAACTTTACACCGAATTTTCGTTGAAATTTACATACACTTTGTAACATGTTCGCTTACTTTATATTTGTTTTACAGTCCAAAAGATCACCCTCGGGGCGAATTTCAGGTATTTAAATAATAAAAAATAATAATATTACATTGAGTTGAACTGGTAGATTATCAAATAATAATCTCATCACACTTGATGGTGGAATTTGTTAAATAGAGTGGATATTAAAGTAAATTGGACTCTATTTGAGTAATAGAAACTATAATCACGCAAAAGTGGAGATTATTCTGATGGAACACGGCACATTGTAGGTCTGTTTTAATAGCTCCACATATACGTTTAAAATAACGACTATAATTTACTGTGTTTATGATTTTAATTATGATGGATATTTGCTAGGCCAACAGTTTCTCTAAGCATCCAACTTTCTTAGACGCCACACCTGCGCTAAGGTAAAGTTTGTTCGAGTGTTTTTCAGGTCATCTGTAGTCTACATATAAAGTGGAATTTTCGAGCTGAATTTTATACGAAAATAAAATTCGTAAAGTTGAGATTGTGTTCGATTTTAATCCGTTAACGTTGCCTGGCATCAGTTTTGGAATTCCATTTTCAACGAAACAAGCCAAGGCGTCATTAGGCCTAACAACCGATGGAAATTTTAATATTTTAGCAGGATTTCAACCGATTCATATTTGAATTTAAAAAGCTTGAATCCAATCAATCTGACATAAAATAGGTTTGTTTAAAGCTCGCCTTTTCATTCTATTACAGTTGGGGCTTTTCGGAAATATCTCGGATAAAATATTTAAGAGATTGTATAATCTCCCGGCGCATCCACCATTTTTCCATTCTCGTAACATTCCACTTTTACATTGTTATTGTTGTAATTAAAATTGGAGAAATAACGAAATAATTATAGAAAATTTTATTAATTACATCTGTTGGTGCGCCGAATATTTCACTCGACTTTAATTAAATAAAATTAATATAAAACACTGGCAGTTTTTGCGTTTCTTTTTTGATCAAAGAACAGAACGTGTGGGGAATGAGTTTCTTCGGTTTGATTCAATTTGTTCGTTTTTTCTCTTTATATTTTTCCCTATTTCTTCCACTGTAATCTACTGCCATCTTCCAGATATCGTTTTTATATTACTCAGCCATCTAACAAGTGACCGTCAAGTATATTTCTCTATATTCAAAGGGAAATGATCAACTTATTATAGCCGTTAGATTCCAACTTTTCCAATATGCCATCGAGTTCGATATTTTCGTTATTTCCTTGATAATTTAATCATATCTCTTGTGTCTTCTAAATTTCAAATCTTTAATTATTAAAACTTTCGTATTGCCTTGATCGAATTGATTATACGAACAAAAAACCGATACAAACTGTTATAATTAAAGCTCGAACATGTGGAAAGTTAAATTGTGATTTTCTAGTTTTGTTTGAATACAATTCCAGGAATAACAAGTTTTACAATTGAAAAGTTATCTCCATTGTTGAAATCGTGCATACGTTTCTCTCAATTGTGCATATAAGATCATATAGAAAATATGAAACGAGATTTTCGAGTGTTTCATAAATATAAAGGTGGATCTTCAAATTTCTCGTTACAATTATTTATCGAACACGAAACTCGCGCTAGACGATCGATCCAAGTTCGTTATGCAAGTATCATTCATTATAGAAGAGGTATAATTGGTGGATTTTCTACTTGAGAACGGATTATTTCCAGATAAAGTATCATCACCCTTTATCTCTTATTGGATTATAGGCTTTCGTTCATTAAATGTCGGATCCGTTCTAATTATGTATCAAACTTTAAAGATTTGCTCTTGTTTATGTTGAACATGTTCGAAGGAGAGAAATCGATTTAATCAATTCGTCCTTAGTGGAGTAAGGACGAATTGATTAAAATCAACGTAGATTGGATTATTGTACTTTTCCATCGTTCTTCTCGTCATTCCATCAGATTTAATATTCGCTGAAATGATTTAATAATCGTATAATCCCAACTGAATCCTATCATTTTATCAAACTACGACACAAATAGGGTGATAACATTGAATACTCTTTCGCTATTACGGTTATCGTGGGATTAAAACCGGCTAAAATATGTACAGATTCAATAAATTAATACAATCATCGTAGATTTATTATTTTTGAACGATTAATTAAACTAATCCCGGTATTATTGTGCCAAATATCGGTTAGCCGTCATTATGGAAACAATAATCTTATCAATTGTAGTAAATTACATAAATTTATCATTATCACATTGTTTATAGGGATCCAACAACAAATCACAGGACAATGACAGTTCAATTGAAACTGTCGGTCCGCCAGATTCGCACGAGGCAATGAACAATCGTCCGATCTACAAGAAAGACGAACATCAACGGGAGAAGCGCAACTTTGAGTTTCTTATGGGATTAATTCATAATAATTCACGGTATGAGGTGACGAAAGTTGATCCAGAAAAGCCCCATCAACAAGACAAACAACATCAACAACATTTGAAAGATATGTCACAGGTAAAAGTCGGTGTATTTTGAAATTTCCCACGGGGGTTGTTTTTTGTCTATTGAGCACACGCGCAGGGGATGAAATGTATTCATGATTGCGTTATGTATTGTTGAGATGCAATGTTTTAAATACCTACACGAGCATTATGGAAATTGTTTCGAACGATACACTAGGATTGGGTGTTTTAGGGGTTGAGTAGCGCGCCAACAACAAATTCGGGGGTAAATATGAGTATTATATAAAGTATGCGTAATTTGGTTCATTTTTTTTGGTTTATGGCGGCTATGATGGCCTCACAAATAAAATCCAATTTGTACTAGACAGTTTTATTATCATTGTTGATGATGATGGAGGAATTTACAGTAGGTCGCCGGATTTTATTATCAAATATTAAAAATACAAACAGATTTAAAATTGTGGAAAACCCACAATTTCGAAAATTATCAGAACCATTCAAGTCCATTTATTATTCGATGTATAACCGTGACAATCTTTCCGTTTGACTGGATCCTTTGTTAGCTGCCGAAAGTGAATCGTTTTATTGAAAATACGAACTTTGGATGTCCCATAAAGCCGTTAATATTTAACAAACCATTTAATAGAATTTAGTTATTGTTAAATACTGAAAATTGTAATTTTATTTGGATTATTACCTTTGTAGAAATTCCACAAGAATAATTATAATTCCCCGAATTGTACGGATTAGTCGATTTCGCTTACAAATATCGGGTTTATTGTGGAATTCTCTCAAATTTGATCGAATGGAATCCTTCATTATCCGTCTAGATTTGAGTACATCAAATTAGGCGAATTTATTTGAAGCACTTAGCTTGTACTTGCTGGATATTTAACCAATTATTTTTGTTACCTTTCATTATACGCCGATAAAAGCCGCTTTTCAGGCCGATATACAGTGTTTCTCGCTAAAAATTTAGAAACTGGCAACAATGAATCGCCCTGTATGCTTCCTTATCGCTGTTATTTGAAGGGATTACATCTCACAGTCAAACAAATGTTGAAACTAGAGCACATGTATCCGTAATGAATATTCACAACGTATTAAAATTGAAATAATTCAACATTTAACTGTATTATAAAGAATCGAAGTCATATTTGCATTTCGTATATTTGATTTGATTTCGGTGGAATTCGTTGGAAGCTAGAATTGTTTGAAAACTGAATTTATATTTAATAAAAATACACAAAAAACGCGTACATGTTCGTGTCGATTTTCAACATCCGATATCAACTTCCTGGATATAATTGAATTTTTGCCAACTTTCATCCTCATTTTTACTACAGCACCGTCGGTTTAATTGAATCACCGACAATACAACAGGATTCTCAACTATATTTTAGATATTTTAACATTTCTACATTGTTGTTAATTAACAATTAACCAGTCGCGGTGGTTTAATTAACATCTGCTGTTGAAATTTTAGTAACATTGTATATAATGATAATCCAGGTTTTTTAATGAAAATCATAAGAGGACGCTGGCGATAGAGCGACTTTTTTATTAATCAATTTCATTTGAACAAAATGAAAGACGTGTTACTGAATAAATTTGCATGTTGATAAATATTTATGAAGTGATAAAATTGTCAAGTTGATGCTCGACTAATTAATTTCAATGGTTTTCCAGGAGGTTGACTCGAAAGCTTCAGCCAGCGAATTGTTGTTGGAATTGATGGTGAAAATTGCTGCACATCCCGATCATTGGGACAAAGTTCACAGTCTTTTGCGTAAGTTCCGAGTGAAACTCCGATTTTTCCGCTTGCAATTCAATTGTGTGTTTGTAGAGAAAATCGACAATGATTTGATAACATCGAAGAGATTAATCGAGAATTTTGAAACAGTACAAACGAAAACGGATTCGATTGATGTTGATAAAAAAATGGGGAATATTGGGCGAAATGTGTCGGAAAAATGGCCGAAATTCGATAATATTGAAAACAATTCGGATAGAAAGGTGAGCTTTGTCAATGCTTTACCGAAAGAGAATCGTTGGCAAACAACAATGACAACCAATCGACAACAACAGCCGCCACAAAAACACAAATCAATTTATCCGAAAACGTTTGCTTATCATCGCGTCACTGGCAGACCTTTGTATTTAAATAAAAATCCAAAAGCTTACATTGCCGTCTCTGTTATCGCACCGAAACCAATAAATGAACGTTCAAATAACGACGATCTGAGCTTGGAGAAGGAATTGAGGCAATTAAAACCGTGGACCCATGATCAAAATCTGCAGAATATGGCCAATTTACGATCCAGATGGGTCATACAGAACGATCAACAGAAAACAAATATCGCACCATAATTGTAGATAACAACAGAGAGATTAGAAAAAAATGTTATATTTTATAAAACAGACTATTTTCTAACGGAAATGTTTTGATTATTTTCGAATTTTGGGTTTATTCAGCGAATCGGTGCTTGATTTCATATCAAAATCGAAACATTTCCACATGAATCAATGTGTTGTAAATTATAATAATAATAATTAATAATGTGGTAATTATTACAAAATCATAGACATAGATTGTAATAAAATGATGTAGAATTCGTACCGAAAACCAACATAAAGTTCATTGTAATACAGCAATTAACCGACAAAATTTCAGCCATCATTTCAATTAATAATTTTGATCAATTGCCTTAGAAAAATCTCTGAGAACTAGTAATAATTTACCCAATATTCGTCCTTAATTGTTACTTTAATTATGTGTTAATTAGCTGAAAAACGGCTAGTTCTTAGACATTTTAGTTACACCGATGGCACCTGAATGGAATAAAACTGAAACAAATCAAATGTCGTTTTATTGAAAACTAACCGGCTCAATTTCCACTAAACTAGCAAAACGGGTAGTGTTTGATGTTTTCAAACTTGATTGGTCTGAATGGCTTCATTAACAAACTTGTAAATATTTGAATTCTAAAAACTAACTAACTATACTGCAGAGATTTCATTTAATAAAACGTTAAAAATTTACTTTAAATTTATCGTTGGTTTTAGTGGACGTTGTTGAAAGTTTCTAAAGGAAAATCAATGAAAATAACAGACCGCAATTTATCGTCTTTGTTTTTTCAATTTTCAACAATTCAAACGCATGAATTAAAAATTATAAGCGGCAATGTGTCAGATTTACACCCCTATATTTTGCCCCTAATCCAATTATAAGAATTTTAACGGAACTGATTTAATCCGCGAGCTTTTTTAATCGTTTATCTCAATAATCACCGATGCGTCTATGCTTGATTAGTAATTTTTAAACGCGCTGTAATTGCAGTGGGATTTTTTCGATTTTTTTCCAATTTCCAGAAACGACACGGCCATCGTTTGCTTTTTAATCACATTTGAAAAAGCCAATTTCCGACATTTGGACGCTCTTTAATAATAGCGAAGGTATAATTGCATTGAATTGTTCGTTTAATCGATCGGATTTTCGTCGGAAAATAGAATAAAGGCCAATTTTTCGCGAACATTCCAATTAATTTCAATCTAAATCGACGTTTATATTCTAAATAGAAACTTTAGATTAATCGAAATGCTCCAACATGGTGGGATTTGTTGCCGATAATTGAAACGGAAATTATTTGTGTACAATTTAGAGAACAATTTCGATCTTTATCAAGTTTCTTCATCTGTTGTTTCACATGTATATAATCATATTATTGAGTTTAAGTACTTTAAAATTGTCTTTTTGGTGGGAAATTGAATTGATCGCGGAGACTTCAACTTTCAACAATAAGCTAATTTCGACACAATAATAACATCATTAAAATTTCTTGTTTGAAATTAATTTAGAAAATACAGTTGATTTATAGTTAATGGAAGATAGTTTAAATTTGCCGCCATTTCGTTGACGTGGCGTTTGAACTACAATCTGACATTTGTGGGTAGTTCGTTTTGAATATCTGTCCAGCTGACACCCCCAAGCTATACAATTGAGAGTTGAATCAGGAAAAATCGGCAATTATTATAAATATTATTGTTTATATTCGAATACATTTATTCAAGATAAGATAACAGATATCGTAAGTTTTAATTTTTATGTAAATCAATCAATATTAATCGAATATTCGTTTTATCCGGATAATAAACGATTCTTTTTTGCTTGTTTTCCCACTGTTGTTTCATGTATTGTTTCAATTTAGGCGATGAAAAAATGATGCCAATTAAAGATAATCAAGATGTGGCGTGTTTCTTTGTCACCAAACATTCCTGGAAAGGAAAGTGAGTTGTAATCGTAATTGATTTGCTTTATTATCGACGAAATTGATAAAATTCTAGATATAAACGTATTTTCTCGGTGGGCACAATGGGCATTACAACGTACAATCCATCGAATTTGGAGGTAACGAACCGGTGGATCTACAACGATTTCGTATCATTACAACCGCAAAAAAATACGAATACATCAACACAAAATGAATTCGTTATAACGATCAAAAAGGATCGTAAAATTGATCATATGCGTTTCTCGACCGAACATCGGGCCCAATTAATGACCGAAGCGTTGAAATTTCGCCATAATTTCGCCGAAAAACCCAAGGAGATCCTTGTAATTTCGAATTTATCAACATATCAAATTACACTGATTCTGTTTAATTTTATTCTATTTTACAGCGCTATCATGCATATAAACACCACTGGTCGGATGTACGTTTACCGACATTATTAGAAATAACACCATATTCATTAGACCAATTAGATCCAGCAACGAATCATGTATTAGCTAGTTATTGTTTTAAAGATTTCGAGGGTGTTTGTACCGTTTCGGATTATCCTGGTGGTTTTGTTATTGTCTGTGGTGGTTTTGGACGTTTACATCTATTCCAATCGGTGGATTTCGAGGAGATTAAAATTAAAATATTGGAGAGTGCTAGTGTTAATTTAGGTGTAACTATTAAAGTATTAAGTAGACCGATTACATTAGAAGATTTCCAAAATCAACGTTTTGGTAAATTTAGGTAAATCCAACGATTATTTTAATAAATTCGTAAATTAAACGATTCTAATTGTAGTGATGATGAACATTTAACTTCAGTATCAGAGTTTCAAGTCTATAAATTGCATAAAGCTCGCCACCAAGAACCGGTCCGGCGGACTTTATGTCTATCTGAAACTTGTCTATTGGAGAGAGATCCACAAACTTACAGTATTTGTACATTAAGACCATTATCAGATATTTTCGCTTTAGTTCGTGATAATAACAATCCACAATTATTCAATATTGAATATATTAATGGACTTATTCGAACTTATACAGCTACAGATCGGTAAATTATCAATTAATTAAATTATAATCGAAATTAATTAAACAATTATAGAGACTCTTTATTAGCATCATTATTAGATGGTGTTCGAGCATCTGGTAATCGTGATGTTCATGTTACAATGTTACCGATAGAACGTGGCCTACGTTTCGGACCGCTACATCTACCTGTTGAAGAAGAAGCCGAAAGTTTACATGTGAAATTCCTACAAAATCCACCACCGAAACATTCATTTATTGAATGTGTCCGTCGATTTAATGCCAATGTTCCTTATAGCGGTCTTCTATATAGCGTCACTCAAGATGTAAATAAATCAAATTTACTTAAAATTTTATTAACAATAATGCATTTTAGGGGATTTTCTCTGAGAATAAAGAGAAATTGATTACAGCAGCTTTACAGGCGTTAGTTCAGAAAGAAGGTGATCAAAGAACGATATCATCGGTTGATTTAGAGGCACAATTCCATGCGTTAAGACGTTTAGTTGCTAGTAAAGTCGGTTATGCTGCTTTTACAACATTAACGGGGTATTTGTAATTTGAAAATTTAGAAATTTAATTATTCTTCTATTAGTTTTAGAGAAGCAATCGGTTATAAAGTTGTATCAGCTTTAAAACGTAACGATTATGGTTTAACCCATGCAGCAATCGATATGATTTGTGCTTTAATGCATCCAATGCATGACGATTACGATCTTAGACAAGAACAATTAAATAAATCGTCGTTATTACAAACGAAAGTTTTCCTCGAGAATTTATTGAATATGTGGACAACTCATATTGTAAATTGTATTTTAAATTTTTGAAAATTTCCTTAAATTTTATCGATTTTAGTCGCAAGGAACTGGAGCTTTGGTAGTTTCAGCAATGCTCGATTTCTTAACGTTCTCCTTATGCGTCCCTTATAGTGAAACAACAGATGGTAAACATTTCGATACACTCCTCGAAATGGTGTCAGATCGTGGTCGGATGTTATTTCGTTTATTTCAAGTAAATTCGTAATTTTTTTATTAATTGTATTTAATTGGAATAATTGTAGCATCCATCGATGGCTATTGTAAAAGGCGCCGGTCTAGTGATGCGTGCTCTAATTGAAGAAGGTGAAGCTGAAGTTGCCGCAAAGATGCAGAATTTAGCCCTTGCCGAAGGCGCCTTACCGCGTCATCTTCTAGCCGGTTTATACACCCAAGGATCCGATGGTCGTTTGCTAACACACCGACAATTATCGAGACATTTAGTCGGTCTATGGGTGACCGGCAATCCGGTAGCTATGGGGCTTTTAAAGCGAATAATGGTTAGATTTAGTGTTTCACTTGAACTAAATTCTTATAGTAACTGTTATTGTTGCCATAAGAGTTTGGTATATTTTATAAAATATTGATTTGTCGATAATCAGCCGACAGGTTTGATTAGTTACCTCGATTCGCCGGATAAATTGCCCGATGAGGCGCACGAACAAGAATTGTTAAATCATCGTGACAATTTGAAAATGGCCCAAGATCATGCGAATAAATCGAAGAAAAATCCAAATTGGGCGGTGGTTGAGCGACAATTGAAACAAATGGAAAAACGCGTTGAACATTATACGAATTTAGCATTGCAACATTGGGGCGCCCGTGTTGGTATCACATTAGAACGTAAAGAAAAAATCAAAGAACGTCCAATTGTGTTGAGACGTCGCCGGGAACACATCAAAGCTGAAGCGAATTGGCCGTTATTCTATTGGAAATTCAATCAAGATCACGCCCTACCAAATCTAATTTGGAACCATAAAGTAAATTAAAATTAACTCGATTATTGTCGATTTAATAAAATAATTTTAGACTAGAGAAGAATTAAGAAGTGCCTTAGACAATGAAGTGAGAATGTTCGCATCAGATCGGGAATTAGCCGGTTCAGCTTTAGTAGCTTGGAATCATCAAGAATTCGAGTTGCATTATCAATGTCTAGCTGATGAAGTTAAAATCGGTGATTATTATTTGAGATTATTGTTAGATATGGATGATAATAATGATGATTCACCAATACGGCGATCATATGAATTCTTTAATGATCTCTATCATCGATTTCTATTAACCAATAAAGTCGAAATGAAGTGCATGTGCCTTCAAGCTATGTCTATAGTTTATGGACGATATTACGAAGATATCGGCCCTTTTAGTGATACTAAATACATCATAGGCATGCTAGATCGGGTATAATTTGTTTGTTTAAATTATAATTCATTTAATTATCGATTTATTGTAGTGTGTTGATAAGATGGAGCGTGATCGTTTAGTGATTTTTATAAGCAAATTGATTCTACACCAAAGAAACGTTAAAGATATTCTCGATTCAGGCGGTATTCGTACTTTAGTCGATTTAATGACTTTGGCCCATTTGCACACATCTAGAGCGGTAGTTCCGACACAAACTAATGTAATTGAAGCCGGACCTGGAATGGAACACATACAGGAGAAAGATTGGTATTATAATACGGAAAATACAAGTAAAGCCGGTCCTGTTAGTTTTCAAGAGGTATAATATTGTAATAATATCGATAAATATTCAAATTTATCAATTTTAGATGAAAGATCTATTCAAAAAGAACGTGATAAATCATCGGACTAGATGTTGGGCTATGGGTTTGGATAGTTGGAAGACCCTAACGCAATTACCACAATTAAAATGGTGTTTATTAGCGAAAGGTAATCCAGTATTGAATGAGAGCGAATTGGCTACATATATATTGAATATATTGATAAAAATGTGCGAATATTTTCCAAGTCGTGATATAGACGATGCGATAATACGACCACAACCGAAAGTTAAACGTCTATTATCTGATAATACATGCTTATCGCATATTGTACAATTATTATTAACATTTGATCCGATATTAGTTGAAAAAGTTGCAACTTTATTGTGTGAAATAATGCGTGATAATCCGGAAATATCAAAAGTCTATTTGACTGGAGTTTTCTATTTTATTCTAATGTATACCGGTAGTAATCTCCTACCTATTGCTAGATTTTTGAAATTGACCCATATGAAACAAGCATTTAAAGCAGATGAGGTTCGTTTTGTTTAAATTTAAATAATTTTGGTTTAATCTAGTAATTTTAGGGTGGTTCTGATATAATGCAACGTAGTATTTTGGGCCAATTATTACCGGAAGCTATGGTGAATTATTTAGAGAATCACGGTGCGGAGAAATTTGCCCAAATTTTCTTGGGTGAATTCGATACACCTGAAGCTATATGGAATACGGAAATGCGTCGTATGTTAATCGAAAAAATAGCAGCCCATATTGCTGATTTTTCACCGAAATTACGTAGCCATACAATGGCACGTTATCATTATTTATCAATACCGGCAATACGTTATCCACAATTAGAACGGGAATTGTTTTGTAATATTTTTTATTTGCGCCATTTGTGCGATACACAAAAATTTCCAAATTGGCCAATACCGAATGCTGTACAATTATTAAAAGATGTCTTAGATGCTTGGAAGGCTGAAGTTGAAAAGAAACCACCAATTATGACCGTTGAAGAAGCGTATAAGAGTCTAGGTTTGGATGGTAATCACCAAGAAGAAGCAATAATACGGAAGGCTTACTATCGATTGGCACAACAGTATCATCCGGATAAAAATCCAGAAGGACGGGTATGTCTATTAATTCGAGATTTTACCGATTATTGCGGAATTTCCGTAAAGTTTGGGGGCATTTTTAAACGGATATATAACGGAATTTATTGAAACTTGAACTATAGTATACTTTAATAATCGATATCTCCCTGATTTTGTGATTTATTGTAATGACAAATCTTTTGGGAAAAAATAAGGCTCCAATTGGCCGTTTTATAAAAGAATTCGTGGATTTGAAACGTTGAAACTTGTCGCAAATTTTACAATTAGCTTTAATTCTGAAAAAAACTCTTAACTTTTATCCTTTAGTTCTTAAAATAAGGAAACTTGCATATTTGCTGTAGAGATGTTAAGGATTTCTGCTTCTGTTTTCGCTTATTTAAGCGGATATATAACGGAACCTATTAATATGAGAGAAATACGAATTGAAAGTTGAAGTTGTAAAGTACATTTTCGATTGGTTATTTGAAAATTGCTGATATTTAATAATCGATATCTCCCTTGCTTAGAGACGTATTGTAATGAATAAAATATTATTAGAAACAGAATTTTAAGGCGTATTCAAAGACGTATTTCGTTTTGAAAAATTCCGATTGAATTTTGAGTTACAAGGAATAATCTTGAAACATTTAATTTTTCCATATTTCCTTTATCACTTCGAAAATATTAGCGATATTTCAATAATTTTCTCATAGTGCATAGCAAATTGGAAGATTTTTTCAAATCTCTAAGAAATTGTGCATTAGGTTTACTGGTTTTCCGGTAAATTAACAGAAACTTGAGCTATTATTTTTTGATTCAGGGTTCCAAAAATATCAGTTTTCAATAATCGGTTTCTGGCTTATTTGATGAGATATTGCAATGAGTACGATAACATTAGAAAGAGAATTTCAAGGAGTATCTAAGAGAGTTTTTATTTTGAAAAATTCCAATTGAATTTTGAGTTACAAAGAATAATCTTGAAGCATTGAATTTTTACGATTTCTCTTATCACTTTGAAAATTTTAGCGATATTTCAATAATTTTTTCATAGCAAATAGCAAATTGGAAGAGTTTTTCAAATCTCCAAGAAATTTTACGATAGGCTTGTTAGTTTTAATAGTAACTTATTATTTTTTGATTCCGGGTTCGAAAAATATCAATTTTTAATAGTCGATTTCTTGCTTATTTGATTAGATGTTGTAATGAGTACGATAGCATTAGAAAGGGAATTTCAAGGATTATCTAAAGAAGTTTTTGTTTTGAAAAATTCCAATTAGAGTTTGAGTTACAGGCGAAAATATTGCAGTTCGTGTTTTTTCTTCATTTTCCATATTTTCCCCATATAATTTGGCCAGGATAATCAATTTTTTAATGATTTTCTCCCAGTATGTAGTAAATTGAGAGAGCTTTTCAAATCTCCAAGAAATCCTCTAATAGGTTTGTTAAGTTTTCGGAAAATNTTTCGGAAAATTAACGAAAATTTGAACATTCCTAATACATTTTTCCGAATAGTATTTAAAAGGTGCCAATTTCTAATAATTGATATCTCCCTTGAAAATATTTTAGTTCTGGAAAAAGCTGATTGAATTCTGAAAAACAGAAAAAACTAGCGGTTGATTTTCTTCATATTTTACCCAGAATTCTAAATTTTTAAATTTATCAAATTGAAAGCGGTTTCCAAATCTCTCAAAAATTTTCCTATAAACTTCTTAGTTCTCCGGCAAATTGACAAATAACAATTTAATTTCTAACCTGTTTTTTCTCCACTTCCGTTTCTGTTCCGTTTCCGTTAAAATATAAATTAAGTTTTGTTTTTATTGTAGGAACGCTTCGAAGAGGTGAATAAAGCATACGAATTCTTGTGCAGTAGAAGTAGTTGGACAACAGACGGTCCAAATCCCCACAATATCGTTCTAGTTCTACAAACCCAAAGTATATTATTCCATCGTTATTCAGACGAATTACAACCGTATAAATACGCCGGTTATCCGCAATTAATCAAAACAATCAAAATGGAAACAGCAGATGATCAATTATTCTCAAAAAGTGTACCTTTATTAGTTGCAGCAAGCGAATTAGCCTTTCATACGGTTCATTGTTCGGCATTAAATGCTGAAGAATTACGTCGAGAAAATGGATTGGAAGTTTTATTGGAAGCCTATACGCGTTGTGTTAATGTTTTGAATAAATCATCAAAACCGACAGATACGGCCGTTTTGGTTTGTATGCATATAACGAGATGTTTTAGTGTGGCGGCGCAATTTCCGGGTTGTCGGGAACGTATAATCGATTTGAAACAATTAGTCCGAGATCTCTGCCGAATTCTCTACTTTAAAGTATTCTATATTAAATTTTAATTAATTAATTAATCAATTAACATTACAATTGTAGCATTTAACTAAATTATGTTCGGTAGCAACGGAATGTGTAAGTGCTTTATGTATTGAATCTATCCTACAATTGGAATTGTTAAAATCGGGGGCATTGTGGCATCTATTATTGTTTATGTTCAATTACGATTTTACGTTAGATGAAGGTGGTGTTGAACGTAGTGAAGATGCAAATCAACAGGAAGTTAGTAATCGTTTAGCTAAAGAAGCTGTAAAAGCTTGCGCCTCATTAGGTGGTTATCTAAAAGGTGAAAATACACCACCACCAAATAATCTAACTCGAGTTATTTTGGAAACTCTACTAACACCATTCTTGACGAATCAATTGAGCAATGAAAAACCGGAAGAAGTATTTCTAATTATCGATAATTGGCGAAATTTAATAAAAATTGTTGTAGATTTTGAAAACGTTGAACAGTAATAGTGAAACACCGTATTTAGTTTGGGATAATGGTACGAGAGCGGAATTGATTGATTTCTTGGAGAATCAATGTAAAGCACGGGAGGATTTCGATGTGAATATCGGACAAGAATTCCGTTATTCTGCACATTCTGGTGAATTACGTATCGGTTGTATATTTATACGAATCTACAATCAACAACCGACGTATCCGATTGAAAATCCGAAAAATTTCGCAGTTGATCTAATCAATTTTCTACGCGAACAATCCGATTGTTTATTAAATTTAGTCAATATAGCCTATTCGGTTTCAATTGAAGATAAATTAAAGCACTCTGTGATGGCGTTGGAAGCTTTAACGAATATAATTCGAAGCAATACTGGTGTTGAAATCCAATGTATCGGCCATTTCCGTTTATTATTCCAATTATTGAATACCACTTACAGTCCAATACAGAAAGGCGCATTGAATGTTATCTCGTTGGTAACAAGAAATAATGAATGTATCAACGATATTTCGGCTAGTGAAGTACTCGGTTATCTACTATTAGTTTTGTACACTTTACAAGATTCACAACCGCAAATTCTCGATACTTTATACGCTTTAATGTCGACAACAAAGATCGTTAAAGAAGCACTAAGTAAAGGTGCTATAATCTATTTGTTGGATCTATTTTGTAATTCAACAAATTCACAAGTCCGATTAACATGTGCTGAATTATTGGCACGAATGAGTTCCGATAAATTAGTTGGACCGAAAGTGCGTCTATGTTTGGGTACATTTCTACCGCCGATATTCGCCGATGCGATGCGTGATAGTCCGGAAACATCGGTGACAATGTTCGAATCGGCCCATGAACATCCGGAATTGATATGGGATCAGGATGCGAAGGATCGGGTTTGTACGACAATCGCCCGACTTAGACGAGAGTAAGTTTTTGTAGCGCCTTAAATCGTTCATTTTGTCGATTTACCGAGATTTGATCGAATTTTGAACTATGTAGCTCATCGGAAAGTTGGTTTAGATACTCCGCGTTTCATTAAAAATTGACTCCAACTGACATGCAGTTTTAAGAGAAAAACTGGCTCGAAACGAAACGGTCTTTTGCCAACTTCTCGATGAGCTACATGGTTGAAATTTTGCCGAAATAATCTTCAGGGGCTGCCCTATAAATCCTTAAAATATTTTCAAAATTGTATTTATGTTTTAACTTTGGATAAAATCTAGGCACCAAACGGCACAAGCTTCAAATCCGGGAATTTTGTGGAAAATGCCCGATACTAACGGTATTGTAAATTTCGCAACCCCCAACGAATTTATTGTCGGTGGTGTTTATTTGCGTATATTCATTGCTAATCCTGCTTGGACATTAAGAAGACCGAAAGAATTCCTCTCCGAATTGATGGAGACTTGTTTGAGTTTAATGTCGAAAGAAAAACCAAATGTAAGTTATTTAAATTTGTTAAATTATTTTTGATTAATTTTGATTTACAAATAAAATAGACAGAATTATTGGAAGTTGGTACTACTGCATTATGTTCATTGTTGCAAGCACAACCGGCTTTATTAGATTTGATACCATCAATGGGGCATATTCCGAGATTGTGCCGGCAAATGGGCTCACATGTCCGGCAAACCGTTGTACCGAAATCGGCAATATTAATCTTAAATGCGTTATCAAACAGCAATGTAAGTATTCGGTGGTATTCTATAATTTTTAGCGGTTTGTTACCGGGAAATTTCCGACAATTGTGTAGATTTGTATCGCTGCAATTGCCCAGACTGAATGTATGCACCCGTTGAAACAGGCAATGCAAGTCCGTAAAGATATGGTAGCTGTAGCTTGTGAGGCATTAAATCGTCTATTTTCCAATAATCAAGAACAATTAGTTAAACAAGCTCTTGATGTTGATTTCGTACAGTTCCTATTAACATTATTAGAAGGCCGTTTAGAAATTATCGATAATCCAGCAATGACAAAAGCACAAATTGTTAAAGCTCTAAAATCGATGAGTCGAAGTTTGCATTATGGTGAACGTGTCAATAGTATTTTAGAGAAGAGTACAATTTGGGCTGAATATAAGGATCAAAAACACGATTTATTCATATCAAATACACCACTAGCTGGTTATTTAACAGGTGATTATTCGAATTTTTAGTCGTTAAAATCTTATTAGTGGATTTATAGCTGGAACTCCAACTACTGCGGGTTATTTAACACAAGGCAGTACTAGTAAAGTACCACTCCAACCGCCACCAGTTGATAAAGAGGATACATCCGTACGCCAGGATGGTTTATAGAAATACACAGGGTGATATTTTTAGTAAGTGTGTGGATGCATTCCTACATTTCTAAGCAATAGACAACACTTTCTAAAGTTTAGTGTATTTAATGTAAAATTGTAAAAATGTCAAAGTGTACATGTTTACAGATTATGAGAGGAGTACTTTTTATGCTTTAATAATAAGGCTAATTTATGCTTATTCTAAAAGAATATATATTTTCTATTATATTTAATTATCAGTTTATTTAAAAATAACCTTATTGTCTAGAGTTTTCGTTAAAATATTCACATTTCAACACTGATTATGTAAACTCTCTTATTTAGCGGATAGGAGTGATGTTTGTGAGTGGCGGATGCGCCGGACTACTAAAATTAGACACAAACAGGAAATTTCCAACTATACCAAACGGTCCCAGTTCTTGTGGCAATCCCCATTAATTTGAAAAATATTTTAACGAAATTAGAACATCGTAGCTCTTTGGGAAATTGGTGAAAAATCGCTGCAATGTTCACCGACCCAAATTTTTACTTAGTTTCCAGTTTTTCATCAATAGATCTTAGAAAATCGATCATCATTTGGTATATTAGCTGTTTACTATTTTACGCTTGTTTGTTTATTTTTTCAACTGCTTGACACTATTTTTATTTTCGTTTTGCCTAGTTCCATTTAGCAGTGAAAAAATGAACAAACAGAAACGATAGATAATCTTACACTATTCAATGGCAGAATAGTAAACAGCTGATTTAGTAAACGATTATTGATTCATTCAAATCGATCTCGAATCATTAATTTTCTTGTATCGCCAAAATCCCGTGATTTAAAACGGAAAAATTATATCGGAATGAGCTTTCAATCTGCAAGAATTTGGCGATTCGGTCGGATTAAGCGGTTTTCCACCAGTTTCCAAGAAGCTACGAAGTTCTAATTTCGGCAAATTCCTACAAATCCCCAAAATCGTCAAATCGTCCGACAATTAGGACCGTCAAATTCTTCAAATCGTCCGACAATTAGGGATTGCCGTAAGAGCTAGGACCGTTCAAATGGCTCTAAACTATTATAATACAGATAAGCGTCTCAAATATAAAATTCGAATATTTAAAAATATCGGCGTATTTACAAAATTGCAAAAATTGTCTTTTTATCGGTTGTAACAGGTACTAGTGTTATGGTTTAATGATGCAATGATTAGGTGAAATTAATCGAAAAATACTTATCGGCAATTATTCATCGATTTGATGTACGGTTGAGTTCTCTCGTTGTTATACAAAACTTTATCATCTAAATGAAGATATTCTGCTCCGATATTTAGATGGAGATAATGCGATATACTTTCCAATAAATTCTCCAACGATTGGCGCAGTTCGGTGAAATTGGGCCGATCCTTCGGCGATGCTCTCCAACAATTTTGCATGATCGTATAGCTTTAAATCAATGAAATTAATCGAAAATTGTCGCAAAATTGAGGCGGACTTACAGTTCACTGCTACAGTTAGCCGGTCGTTCTAGACGGTAACCGTTTCTCAACAATACGAGTAAATCTCTAGAGTGGACACCGGCATAGGGTGTACCGCCGATCGTCACTATCTCCCATAAAAGTATACCGAACGACCATACATCACTTTGTGTGGTGTATCGTTGATGTGTCAACGATTCTAAAGCCATCCATCTAATCGGCAATTTACCGCCACCGGTTTTGCAATAAACGTTATCTTGATAGACGTCGCGGCTCAATCCGAAATCGGATACTTTAACCGTTCGATCGTCACAAACTAGAACATTACGGGCGGCTAAATCGCGATGCACCACTCTAGTTCGGGCCAAATGCTCCTACAATTCGAATTTTAAACCAAATTATTGACTAGAAATACAATTACCATCCCCATTGCTACTTGTAAAGCTATCGATATGAGTTGTTTCGGTTGTATAAAAAATTCTTCTTGAATATCGTAGGTTCGATTAGCGAAATATTTACCAGAACTGCTTATATTGTCGTCCAAATATTGCAATTCGCTTTGCCTAATTGTAGAATTTTATTAAATTTGAATGGATTATAAGCGGAGATTTACCGGTTGGTTAGATGGTCCCAAACGGTCCTCAAATACGTTTGTAAATCGCCTCTAGAACAATACTCGACTACAAGAAGCGGCCCGTCCGGCCGGTCGCGGGTTATACAACCGATCAACGACACAACATGTGGGTGTTTCTTCACCGATTTCATTATCTCGATTTCGTGGGTGAATTGGCGCACCTCCTCCGGACTGGGACAATCTTCAAAATAATTTGTGCAGGATCGAATTTTTTTGTTGGACGGTTTACCTTTCAACATTTTGATAGCGACTTCGCTCCGATTCCCGTCATCATCCTCCAAATAGGCTCTTCTAACGACGCCGAACGCGCCCTCGCCGAGCACAGTTTGCAAGAAGAGCCGATTTGGGTCCAATTCCCATTCATCGGGCGCGTCCACATCGATAAGATCGACCACAATACCATCGCTACCTTCCCGGGATTTCTCCTCCAATCCCTTTAAATTAGCAGGAATTCAATAAAATCATTGATAATAAAACCAGATTTACCTTGAAATATTTACAACGCTGTTCTTGACGCTCATGTTTACCTTTATAATGGCCAAAAAGAACCATCAATATTATAAACAAAGAAATCGCGCTTATCGGCCCAACAATAACTAGAACTAATTCGGCGATTGTCCAGGGGTTTTTCGTGGAAATTATCGGCGAGTGTGTGCTCGTCAAATGGCGTTCTTGTATGACAATTTCGCTAGGACCGACCGCAGAGAACGCGGTTAAAGCCACTTGATAGTGCAAACCTAAGTCGATATTCTTGAAAATCGCGCTAGTTTCGCCCTAAAATTACGCTTTTCTTAAAGCAAATAAGCGACGATTGTGCGGCTTACCCCGGCAACTTCCACACTGCTCGTATTGCCCCGATTTTCCGGGTAAATATTCCGTAAGTGCGCCCTATAATAATCCGGAATCAATTCCGGTTTAGACCACGACAATATCACATCGTACAGAAAAGTTGTGTTGATTTGATCGACGAGTTTCTCCCGAACGGCCAAATTCTCGGGCGGTGCAGGATCTAAACGGTTCAAAAACTCGATAAATTCATCCTACCGTACAAGAATACTTACGACAATACGCTAAACTATAAAGCGATTCGATGCAAGTCGGTGTGGCGATGTAGAGTTCTCTCGGTTCGCTTTCCTGCTGCATTCCGGGCCTTATCGCTCGAATACTGAGCGAATAATTCGTCTCGAATTCGAGATTATCGATTATCGTTTCGTGTAGATTACGTGGCTGTTAATTCAAATGATTTTTGTTCAATCGAATTTTAAATTAACGATAATTCTAACTTACATCGCGTATTTCCCGTTCGCCGTAATCGCCCATTTCGTCAGCGCCGAACCAGAGGAGGTGATAATAACAGAAGAGATCTACACTTGACGAATTGGTCTATTAGCGATGATCGATAATTAAACGATTAGGGTCAAATTGGCCTTATTAGAGAGGTTTGACTGCGTATTAAAACCGTTACGTTTGCGATAATAGCGATAAACGACAATTCATGTTGGTAATTAAAGAGAAAAATCGACTTAACAAATTGATGTGATAAGGATTGTGAACAAAAACACGTAAATATTGATAGTAGGAAAATTTCCAATGTTGATTGTTCCGACAAATCGTCCCTGAATCCCGGAAAAATTTAAATAAAAGATCAACAATTATTCCTATTCCTGTTTAATTATGAATCGAATAAATTTAAATACCAATCCAACATAAATTCATCGACCGGTATCTCTTCTAATAAATTTAGTCGAATTTAAATTACGTACCTTCAGACGGTGTCCATTTAACAACAGCTCGATATTTATTATCGTCGTTCATTCTCAACGATTTTAACGAAATTTGCGATACCGGCAACGGTATCGAGTCCTTCTCTAGAGTCTTAAACGAAATTTCGTCGCTATATTGCGCCGAATTGGAGCGATATGACACCCCCCACAAGCGCAATTTATAAATTGTACCCTCTTCCAAATCCGCCAACAAATACGAACTGCACGTTGTCTGAAATTTGTTCAATTTAGACGTTGAAATGCGATAAAAATGGGGTAATACCACTTGGGTGAGGTTCCGTCCGTTCCGATCGTCGGACCAAATTTCGAGGAAATACGCCGAATCAAGCGGATCCTCCCAAATTAGGTGGGCTAAATTGTAATCTTTGCACGTGATTATCGGCGGCGATAGGGTCGATTTGTTCGTCGGAACTGTTACAAGAAGAAAATTTGAATTTGAAATCGCAAGATCGGCCGATTTACCGTCAATATTCACCGTTGAACAATCGCATCCACTCGACTGGCAGCTTGTTAAATTCTGTAATTATAAACAATTAATTATTGGAATTCATAAATTTGAATTTTAAACAAACAAAGGTGGGATATTCGGTCAATTTTACAACTGTTTTCGATTATAATTTGCCTTATTTACAGTCGTATCGATTTAATTATTTCACAGACAACAGACAATTGACTTTCTAATCAGTTGTAAACGACTTTGAAACTGTCCTATCCGTTTTGAGCTTTATTATGTCGTCGGAAATTAAGCGGAATAAAAAATAAACACCCATATTGGAATCATCTGGGCAGATATAGTTTTAATTTCGATATTTATAATCCACGTGCCATGTCCATCCGACCGTTAAATCGGGGATGGCATCGATTAAAACAGAAACGTTGCCTCGATTTTCGCCGATTTCCACTTGTTATTATTCTTTTTTAATAGTTTCAGCATAATAAACGAATTAAGTCGAATAAAATTGCGTTTTTAGCAAAAAAATCGATTGATTTAACCCGTTTCTTATGTGCAAATATTTGCAAATTTCGCTCAATAGCATTGTTGTTATCGTTTTTTTGCTATTATCGAAACATCTAATATCCCATTAGAAAACATCACCATTAAAATAGTTCTATTTCCGTAGTTTAATATACAAATAACGATAACAAATCGATTAAAGGACGTTTAAATAGAATTTTCGGCCCGCACCATTCGAGATTATTATCGAAAATTATCAATTTCCGTCCATTTATTCGACTCGACAAGACATATTTTCGGGCAATTAAAGCTCAATTAGGGAAAGTAATTTGGAAAATTTACTTTAACTAACCTGATCGCGACAAAAGCTCCAGCAAGTGGCTTCGAAAAATCGCTCCTCAAACTCGCTTGTTGGATGATCGTCTTGAGTAAACACCCCACAACACAGTAAAAAACCGACAAAAACGCGGGCGAATTGCAACATTGTTTCCCTATCAATTTAGCCAAGTTTTATTGGAATTTGTCGGGGAAAGTACAAAAAATTCGTAATAGTTTAGAGGCACATGGTACGAGTTTTCAGTGCGCACTGCTCGTTTGTTTGTCGAACATAGTTTGAGTACGACTATCAATTTTCAACTTCTACTTTACAGCAGATAGTGTACTAGTTAAATCAGTGTAAGCGCGTCCAAATATACGGGAAATTGTGGGGAATTCTAAGGGCTGTATCGTTAAATCGTGTCAATCGACATAGAGCGATCATATAACTCTGATGGTGATCTTTTAATTAAACAAATCGATCCTATAATTGCCGAATTCTTAAAATTGGATGCGATAATTACATCTTCGTGTAGTTGTGGTTTATTTTGGAATTATAAGGCGATAATCTCTAATTATTGACTCGAAAAATAGCCAAAATACGGAGAAATCCTGAAATATTTGATTTACCCTTAATTTGGTGGTCCTCACAATTTCTGTAATTACTCCTCCAACGATTGGTTGTAATTGAAATATTTGTAAAGGAAACAACCCCCAATTAAGGGGTTTATTTGGGAAAACTACACAAATTCTTTGATGTTTTAATAATTGTGAAATTTTCTATAAAATTTGAAAAACCCGCAAATTTGTGACATCATTCGTACCCATGGTTAAACTAGCGCCCGATAGAGGACGCTAATCGAATATTTTACAATATTATAATTATGCTAGAATTTTATTTTTAAAAATTCTCGAAATTATAGTGGACGCAGAGACCGGCATTGTAAACTCTTCGAATTATTCTAAACCACGAATTTCCAGCAACAGAAACCTGTTAATTCTACTTAGACATCTCGACTACTCGCTACTAGATGGCGTTAGATAGCTCAAATTATAATTTAAAAGATGTAAATGAAGTAGTTTTACAATTTCTAACCAATTGTAGTGTTAAATAAGAAGAAAATATTCACCGCATACATGAATTGAATTAATTTTCCCTCTTTTACGATAATTATCTGGTAAGAAGGCTCGTATAAACTGTATTGAAATGTTTAATTAAAATAATTATAACGTGTAAAAATTTATTCGTTGAAGACGTACACCGATAAAATTGTGAAAACCACCAAAGCGGAAAACTTGCTCTATAACTGAACGAAAAATTATTAAAGTTCCATTACCGAACAGGTAGAAAGAACGTACGATTAACTTTATAGATTACCTGATGAGAACCATAAACATCGGACGGAAATAGGTGGAACATAATCGACAGAAAATTAAAAGCAAAAACTGGTTGAATAGAACGAAAGAAGTGTGGAGGAAGGTGGAGACAAACAAATAAAGTGCTCATTATATTTAAATTTTTCCTTTTCGGTACGAAAACGAACACAAATGCAACAACTCAATTTTTCCGTCTATTGTCAACGTGTAATTTTATTCTATTTTATTTCTATTTTAAAGAATTGGATCGTTTATTATATCAGTTTTGATGAATGTCGCCGACTCATGAAAAAATGGAATAATTATTTGTCGACAAAAAAATAGAAAGAAAGCAAAAAGAAAATTAACGGTAACCTTGCACACTAAAATTCTATTGATATAGAAAAATTCCCATATTTTTAATGACATCATCGTTACATTTAAATAGATAACAACTAGTATTGTGGTAATTGTGACAAATTAATTGATTCCATCGCCAAATACACGGAATACTTCCTTTTTTGTTCGGAAGATTCTTGGAAATTTCGTGGATATTTACAGGAAATAATCGATAATTTCCGTCACCTAAAGATGCCCCATTACCACCACCCGGCTGTAATTCAATCAGATTTCTGATAGATAAAACTACCCTTGTAATCGGGGGTGGTCATTAAGATAACGTTGGGGTTTCGAAAATTGAGCCGATTTTTCGCATAATTCGAACTCATTAATTATTCAATATCGGTATTCAATTTCGAATCAAAATACTCCAAAACAGGAATTTCAAGTAGCTCGATTTATTGATTTTCTTGTATTTACGGTTCTCTGGAAGAATCCCATTACCGCCCCAATGTTGTTTGTTGTTATTTTATAAGTCATCAGATAAAAAGAGTTTGACAATAAAACAAAACCGGCCAATTAGACAACTACCGATAATGAGTCATTCAAGTCAACATAAACGGACAGGTGAGTCATGGAAAAGCTTATTAATTTCAATGTTTTAAAATATTTGTTATTTGCAAATGCGAAAGTGTAAGCACGCGATGCGATTGCATAAACAATAACAAAGATAGACTATTTTTTTAATAATTAATATGTATTTGTTACATAAAAATAAATGTTGGTGCGGATGAGTCAACGGTGCGCCGTTTCGATGTAGTGACCTGTGAAGTTGCTCTTCTGTGATTCACCTCTGGAGGCACTTCCGGTGGTCTTCGGGTCGGCGCCCAACTAGTCTCGAGGTTGTGGCTTATTCTCCAATTTTTTTTTTAATTATCACAAAATGATATGCCAACATTTGCATAAATTCCGAGAAACAATCCAAAACGCGAATAGAAACAAAACGAACTGCTTCTTCTCGAAACGCTTCTTAAAGTCGCATAATAAAATATGATTTATTGTAATTAAGTGCTAAGAAAGGTGAAACGTTCCACGATTATATTTCAAAAAGCCATCAACTAGAGAATTTACTGCTGATTTTTTAACGGTAAAGCAGCAACAATTCCAACTATGTTGTAATGATTTGTCGATTCTACTCAAATTTCTTCAATTACGATCATTAGAAAAATAATAGGGGGAAAAGTTGACCACCTGTAGCTATGACTCAGATATGATAACACACACAATTTCAGCGCTAATTTGAATAGCGTTTCAATATTTCAGTACTGTTAACACAATTCTTGCACGCCAACCGACTCTGACTCATTTCAAAGCCTTTATTAACAACAATATCGATCGGAATTCCTTCAACATTAATGTCCGACAATTTCCAATACGGTCATCATTAAAATTTAACAAACATAAGCTTCGATATTGGGAAATATTCTTGTAAGATCTTCCAGACCGCACAGCATCAAAACAATCTGTTTAGAATTAACGGAAATATCACCGGGATTTCAGTAATTTGATCTTAACGGGGTCGAATTGTGGCAAATTAGGGGTTTGAATTGTTTCTTCATTATTCTGATCAAAGATCGTGATTTATTCCACGCACTATACGAGAATAGGTTTTGATTTCGAGTTGATAAACACGTAATTTGTCCAGGAAACGAATATAGAAATGATGGGAGTTTATTTACAAATCGCCTCTATTGTTGGTTTCTTTTAACTGAATTAACTGGCAAGAATCGGGCTTTTTTCGGTGCTAAATATTGAATCTAGGTTCGTCCGCTTTACACGTGGAGTGTCCCGATTGAACTCCTTCGGAACCCTCCTGTATCCAGGGCAACGCTCTTGGATACGCAGTAGATCCAATCCAAGATTCACAACATTGCCTCTATCTCTAGTGTTATATCGACTCTACCCACACAAATTCGGTTTTTATCAAAATTCCAATCTATCTATGCCATTTGGATTTTTATTATCGTAAATAATTACAGTCTTGAATCAAATCTAGTTGATATTCTAATTGTATATGGTTTGAATTTTATTATGATCATATTTTATAATAGTGGTGTCTTATAAATAAAACATAAATCACACCGCTCCGCGAACATATCAAGGGAAATATAACAGAGAAACAACCCCTCTTACGTGGTCTATATATATTATTACAAATATTTGATCCAATCTCGCGCACATACCGTTTCAGACGACAGATGTACGGACGTTTGTCGTAGATTAACAGCGTGATTAATCACACTTATATCCCGGCCGACTGTATAAAGTGGCCAAGTAGGGTCGATGGTCCGACTGTTTAATCCAACATCCGTACCATTAACCTGCAGGACTGTACCGGGCGGGTTTTACATGAAAAATGACCGGTGGGAAATTCTCGAAAACCGTTCCTGTATGATTTACGGTCATCATCGCCAGTTCAGCCGTATCGGAAAGTTACTAAAACTCACCATTGTTAATAACAGTAGTAAAAACAACTGTTTTTTTCCACCGTCATGTTAAAAGAATAATATTTAAGATGAGATGTAGAGCGTAAAAAGATCTGTCAGGCTCACGAAGGGATGATGAAGCACACGGCGAGTTTGATATAACCTAAGGCGTGAATTTGAGAGGTAATCAAAGAACGAAATTGTTTTCTCCAGCCCGTACACCTCTCTCTGTCGTTTTGATATTTGTGAAATAGATTTTGAACGTATCGTATAACCATAATTTTAAACTGGTACATAATAAAAATTTGTAGAATTTAATCAATATTGACAAGGCTATATGGTTAATCAACGATAAAATTATACAAAAATATTCCGGTAATGTCTGGGAAACCGGTCGCCACTGTTTCATTTATTTTTTCATTATTATTTTTTCCGAAAAACGAAGAAATCAACATTAAAATAGAAAAACTCGTTTCAACTCGTTGGAAGATTTAAGATTTCATCAGATGGATGATAGCAGTCTATTATTCCACGGTCGTGAATTAGTCGGGGAGCCAACAAATAAAAAAAAACCTGCACACACCGAAGAAAAGATCCGTTCTTGGCGAAATTATAAATTATGAAAATAATAATCTCGACATAGTTATTATCATATTCTGACTTCATAAATATGGATATCTGTAAAGAGCAGTTAATGTATTTCCATAAATTAACAAGATACGTCTCGTGTAAAGTGAGATATTTTTTTAATATGGAGAGAGGAAAAAAGGAAGACGAGTAAATTCAGTAGGAAAAAACGTAACTTAATATTGCACAAAAGCCGGAATATTGTGATCAAAAGCCGAAATAAAATATTTATAAAATAATGAAGGCTTTAATTGTAGCGAATAAAGTCGAAAATACGAGCTTTCCCCTGTTTTACTAAATGCAATGCAAAAGCGACGCAAATATGACGCCTTTGATGCTGTCCTTTGAATTTCTAAAACGACAAATGCATCTTTTATCATAACGCACCAGTCTTTCGTTAATATTTAATTAAGGTAGCACAAAACAGAAATTATCCCGTTGGTCGTGCACATTTTTACTAGATTTACAACTAGAAAGGAGGGTGAAAATAGGAGCAAATCCTGCTCAAATACGAGATGGGAAATTTAATTATTAACCGTTCTGTTTTTGTCGTTCCATACAACCGGCTAGATATATTCATGTTTTTCGCTTTTCTCCATCTATGATTTTTTTTTGTGTTGTGTTGTCTTCGTTGTTAGTTCTAGATTCATCGTTTTTATGGGTCTCTGTCGACGTTATTAGTATGCGATTTGCGGATAGACTAGCTTTATTATCCATTTCCATAAAAGTGTGTATGAAACATAAAAGTTTTAGAACTGCTCCAAAGGACCACAACTAGTATGTTATTACTGCTAGAACAACAACAAAAAATAGAACTTGGATTGGTAATAGATACAATCAGGTAGAGAGTTTATTTGAAGCGAAACACTAGCGAGCGTATCGTTTTCTAATCAATTCCCTTCTAGCATCTGTTTCCGTCTCTTCTACGCCACTCTTCTAGATTAGATCGCTAAATTAGGATAGATTTGGGTGTTTAGAATTCGAAAAATCCACAAACACCTGCCCGACTGAAAGAATTGTGCAATTTTTCGAAATACAAACGAACCGAATTTTCGTAAACATTCTATAAAATTGGTAATTTCAACGAAACTTACTTTGATGTTTGTTTAAATGTTGCAGGCAAGTGATCGTAAAAAATTTATATCTTTGGAAATTACCGAAATTTACAGAGCGGATTTGGTGGTGCCGGTAAGGACGCAAAAAACGACCACAAAACTCTTCACAATCGAAACTCTGTATTTATATAGTCGGGTAGGAATCACTTGAGTGATAAAAGAAATTATGTTTCAGTAAGAGGCGCTTTATCATCGGTATACAAAATAAATTTTCATAAATTGACAGATCTTGACACTTCTTTTACGCTTGGCCGGATTCTCCTTCAATTTCGGCATTACCAATTCAATATTTAGATGTTATCGCTAATGCATCGTTAGTCGTATAACCAACAGAAACCCGATCTGATGGCGTGTAAAATTACGCTACATACAGCTTTAATTTCACCGTTCACGGTCCTTATCATTACGATTATTTTCGTATTAATAATCTCGTTATATCGAAACGTGTAGTGTTTTGATCGGCTTAACTATACGAATCGATAATGTAATTGAAACTGCCGGACCTGCGAAATTTCTTCGATTTTCGCTCTAATTGAAAATTTACAAAAAACCGAGTTTTTCCGTTGTCTGTGGATTAAAACAATTCGTCTAGATAATGTTATAGTTTCCCGCAAGGTATCACAAATTTGATCAAAGGACCAGACGGGCAAAAACAAGCCTGTTGATACTACAACAAAAACATTAAACAAATTGATTGTCGATAAAG
>JACDRP010000283.1:0-74494 GCA_013841185.1 Hycleus phaleratus
CCAAGAAGTCTTCTCACAGGTTTGTTAGTTTGTCGAAAAATTAACAAAAACTGAAGAACCCATAGTACTTTTTTTCGATGCAGTGTCCCAAAAACTCTAATTTTTAATAATCGATATCTCCCTTGTTTCATGAGATGCTCCTATGAGTCAAAGAGCAATAGAAAAAACATTTCAAGGAGCACCTGAGAGCTGTGTTTTGGAAAATTTTAATAGAGTTTCAGAGGAAAATCTTGAAGCCCCATTGTTTCCTAAGTTTTACAAACTTTCCCCTATAACTTGGTAAATATTATCGATTTTTCAATAATTTTCTTAAAGTATTAAGCAAATTGAAAGATCTTTTCAAATATCTAAGAAATCCTCCAGTAGATAGTTTTCGGGGAAACTACAGGGCTCGCATTGGATCTTTTTCTTCGATACAGGGCTTGAAACATTCCATTTTTTAATAATCAATATTTCCCTTGTTTGATAAGATATTGTAATAAATACAATAGCATTAGAAAGAGCATCTAAGAGCATATCTTGTTTTGGAGCTTGAGTTACAGAAGACTATCATATATTATATTACATTTCCCCCGATAACTTTTTTCCAATAATTTTCTCACAATATATAGCAAATTTAAAGATATTTTCATATTTCCAAGAGGTCCTCTAACAGCTTTGTTACTTTTTTGAAAAATTAACAGAAACTGAAGGACCCACAATACTGTTGTTTCGATACAGTGTCTCAGAAATTCCAATAATTAATAATCGATATCTCCCTTGTTTGTTAAGAAATTGTTTTCAGTTAAATAGTGATAGAAAGAGCATTTCAAGGAGTTTGTAAGAGTATTTCTAATTTCGATTAAATCCTGAGTTACAGAGGAGTATGTTGTGTACTTTTTGTGTTCTTTTTCTCTTAATTTTCCCATATCTTCTCCTATAATTTGGCAAATATCGATTTTCCAAAGATTTTCTAAAAGTATTAAGCAAATTAAAAAATCAAATCTCCAAGAAATCCGCTAATAGGTTTTTTGAGAAAATTGACAAAAAATGGAGGCATCGCATTCGATCTTTTGTTTCGATAGCTTTTGTTTTGAAAAAGGCTGCTTGCGTTTTGGTTCAATGGTTCATATTTTCCCCAATATTTTAGCCAATATTCACGATTTTTCAATAATTTTCTCGTAGTATCGAGAAAATCAAAAGCGTTTCCCGAATCTCCAAGAAATTTCCGGTAAATTTGCCAGTTTTCCAAAAAATTGACCAAAAACTGATAGTTTTATTCCAAGTTTTTTTGTACCCGTTAATTAACTATTTTTCGTCTCTATTTCCGCTTCCGTTTCTGTTCTAATTTCGTTAAAATAATCAAAACGTAATCTGTAATGTATACGATAACTGTTGTTAAAAAATCAAAACCGTTTTATCGATCACACCTTACAGTTTCTATTGACAAGAACCGCTTGAACATCTGTATGTTTACGTTAAATTTAGCCGAACAACACGAAGAAAACGTCAAGAAATGAACATTAGCACATTTAGAATGGAATTCCCTGTTCGTTTTAAAATTGGTAAATGTTGGCAACTTTGTTGAATAGAACAGATTGTTTAGATTCTCAATTTCATTTGTATATACAACGGATCGTTTTATAATTAACTCGGCAAAAAATTCTTGAATGTTATACTTTTTTTCCGGCTTTCTATAAATAAAGGCCGGTAATAAAATTGATCCTTGACGCACAACTGAAGATCGACAAATTTGAGAACATGTTTTCAATAACACAAAGCAAATAAACATTAAATTATCAACTATTACAAATATTTAAAATTTTGAATTTGGAATATTCGAATTTAAATAGAACAACGATAATTCTTCTAGCAATTCCGGGATGAAAGATGCATTGTTATAAAGTTTTTTTAGAATTAATAATTTATTGTAAATTTTCTTAAAATCCATCCAATATTTAACCAGATATTAGATTTCGTTTATTTATCTAATATTTAACTCTGATAGCTTCAAAATACATTAAATATTGACTGATATTCCTCAAATTTACATTAATTTAAAGCTTAATCATCATATTTATCTATAGTTATTAATTGGAAATCAATTAATAATGGAATTATAAATAAATTAGTAAAAGTCGGGTTTCTTGGTGTTAAAATTGGTGGATGCGCCGAATGGTCGACTTTTATAAATCACCCTACAATATTTTTTCGGAATTATGTAATAAAAAACTAATTATATGGCTGAATAGAGAATTGAATTTTGAAGAAACTTGTTGTGATTTAATGGAAATCGACCGAGTATTTTTCCAGATATTCAGTTTTGTTTACGTTTTGTGTTCAGTATTTAAATTTCATGTTTATATTCTAATTTTAATAATATTCTTGAAAAGAATTTTCAATTTTCAAATAAATTTATCGAATTAATCACCTATTCAACGGACGAAACATCTCAGAATCTTCTTTGAAAGAGCACGACAAAAACAATAAAAATTCATGATTTTTTAATAGAAAGAAAATAGAGCAAATTGTCAACTTCTTCGAACATATGCTTCCTGATTGTTGGGAATATTTAATCGAAAATCCAACCATATGGAGAATATTCAAAACTTCAATATGGACATATGTTTAAGAGATCCATTTCTTTAGTATTCCGAATAGGTCTATTTATAGTTAGATGGATCGATTGGAAAGTAAATAGAAATTGATAAGAATCACAAATAGGTGATTTTATTGTTGATTTTATTTAACTCGATTTGAATTAGAAATCAGGGTCATTTACAAAAAATGTTACGTAACGATGCCGTTGATTTGATCTTGAAATTGACCGATCATCTGATTCATTTTAAAAAAGACATGTAATGTATGTTAAGTAAGATAGATCCGGGCGCCTTGTCTATCTGTTGTGTTATGTCCAGTTGGAGGTGGTGGTAGATTCGCTTCTCGTGGTGGTGCGTCGTCGTGGAGGCGGCACAAGGTTCTCCCAGTTTATTACTAGACTCACTGCTCTCTCTCTCATATCACGAAACTAGCTAAATAGAATACAATCAGTTTATTGTTCCTTATAAATATTGTTAAATTGATACAAGTGTTTGTGGTTGATTTGTGTTCGTTTTTAAAGAATATTGACGGGGAAAAAATGCAAATTCTTCAACGTCAGTGTTTGAAAAGTTGTAAAGATGCAAACGTTCTTCTCGCGTAAAACTGAAACCGATCGTAAGTTATATTAATTTATTGTATTACGTTTTAATTCCAATTCCAATTAGTATTCGAATGATTAAAATCCAACTCTTTGGAGTTGTAATTGTCAAGAATTTTTTCGACTTATCTTTGTTTGTTTCCAATTAAATCAACCGACCTTGTACCCAATCGAATCATCTTTCAAATAAACGTCTTTTTGTCATTGTGTAAACTTTGGAATTTCGCTAATATTCCTTTGATGTTAACGTAGGTGGACTTTAAAAAGCATCTCTCAACTACAATACCATCTTTGTACAATAATAACTACATTACGACCGACTTTTTATCGATTGATTCCTTTATAATTGGGTGCAATAAAAACAAATAGGTGGATAAATTAGAAAAATGATCGAATTGGTGCCGTATAGCCGCCCCCGACTCGGCGCCAGTTATCACCAATTCAAATTATTCGCTAACAACAACGTCGTCGTCGTTGTCGTCAGTCAAATAAAAACGACGCTATAAAGATAGAAACAATAACTGTTTCTATTTAATAAATTTTCTACCGGAAGTGTTTTGTTTATACGCGACCCTATTCATTCAAACAACTAATTTTTGTTGTTGTTTGGTGTTGTAACTGTCTATCTGGCAGCCAATTAGACTCCTCTCCTATTTAATTAATACAACAACCACAACTAGTAATGATGTGATGTCAATTTGTACAAATCTATCCTTATCTAACTTCATTAATAATTTCTATTAATAATAATCCATCTTTATCTACGTCGTATTACAAAACTGTGTTTCAATGAGCTATTTGACGAATTGTTCTAATTACAACCGCTTGTTAAATTGATGGAATACAATAACCGCCTTATTATTGATATATTTCTTTAGAATTAATAAAAACATTGATTGGTTGGTTAGTTAGACGGAAAGTGGCATTGTTCTCGTCGAAACAATTCAAAAAATTTTCTAATAAATTATTATTGAAAGTTTGAAGTCATAATTTTTTAAATTGAAAGAAAAAATAACCGTAGTGTAAAATGTACAAGGCAAGACTCTTTATTAACGCTACTTCTAGAGCTAATTATTTTTTGAAAATAATTAAATATTCAAACAGCAGATTCAAGCTAATTTACTGGTAGACGAGTCGTTTGAATAATCAAACAATGATAACTTTTCCATTTCAACAATGCAAAGATGGATTCGGTCTATCAAAATCGAAGACCTGTTGCTTACAACGCCTATTTAGACAAACGCTTTGATTTCTAATGATATATACACTAATTCTAAAAATTAAACAAATTTGTCAGCTTTAAAAGTTAGAAAATATACGATAGAATTTGCAACTTTTCCTAACATTTATCTAAGACTTTATTAAGGTGAGAATATGCAAATGGATTAATTAATATTTCTGTCCTAATCCGACGATGTCACCGTCTAATAATAAATAGTAAAAACTATTGTATGGATGACTAATGGATAGAACTGTTTTGGTTGTACTGTAAAAACTTGGTAGCTATTTGCGAAAATTCAGTGAAAGTTGCTATTTTGAAATTGTCGTATGAATTAAGACACCTACTTTTATTTGTTATTTTGCAATTATTTACCATAATCGATTCATATTTGTTTAACAATAATCTAATTGTTAGAAATAAAAACGTGAAAGCAGTCACATTGCCTGCCAGACAAGTCAGGCAATACCACTCAAAGTGGCATTTTAAATGGGCGCTAAAATCGCTATACTCAATTATTTTTTTACAGTCGGTTATTAAATTGTTCGATAAAAGTTTTGTCCAATAAGTAAGCTGATTTTCGATTGATTTTAGTGGTAAAGTGAGCTTTAAAAAACTTATACATATAGGATTACTGATTTATAGCGACTTTTGCAAATGAGTTGTCGTAAGAAGTAAACTCTTAATTAGTTTTTGGAGATAGATTATCGAATTTTATTTTATTTTTGCTAATATCCTATCATTTAAATAGTAATTTTAAACAAATTTCCTTACTAAATGGTCAAAAATGAAATAATTCTGTTAGTTTTATTGGAATTTTTGAGCTGAATTCTCCAGTTTTCTCATAAAACTATTGAGTAAGGGAGCGAAATTGTCTGCCATTGTATTTTCTCACTAAATTGTATGTATTTTAAAAGAAAATTACTAATTTTAATAGCTGAAAACAAAGCTAGAAAAACAACTCGATTTTTTACGTAATTTTCGAATTAAGAAAATAATCTCTCTATTTTGTCCGCTTTTTTTTATCAGCTTTCTAATGAGGGGTTGATTATTGCTGTAAATTGAAAATTGTCTACAAATTCTTATATCTCTTTATAGAAGTTTTGTTAATTTTTCCGGAAAACGAACAATGTAATCGGAAATTTTCTTGAAGATTTGAAAAGCGCCTTTAATTTGCTATTGGATAATAGAAAAATTATTTTAACATAAACAATATTGGCCAAGTTATGAGTGAAAATGGAAGAAATCGTACAAAAGAAACCGAAAAAACATGCAGCATGATTGGTTGTCCAAGAACGAGCGAGAAATTGTGAATTAGAAATTCGCATTTTCGATATACTCTGCACTCTTAATAAATACCCAATCTGTTTAGGAATTTAGTTTTTTTGGGGCGTCAGCACCCCCAAGAGTTGAATATCTAACTACGCCTATGGTCAATAAGAAATTTCCCTGTTAAATTCCAGTTTGCTCATAAAAAATTTCAAATTTTTGACAAAAAAGAAATAAACAACAGAAATACAGCAAAGTTTGTACACCAAAAGTACTAAATTGTTTTGAAATTTTGCATTAGAATCAAATAAAGTAATTAAAACTTCCCAATATCAGGCAAATTTTAAAAAAAATTAAAATTTTAATTATGGCAATCTATAGACTGCTGCAATATTTCTAAAAATAAAGCAAAATCAACATCAAAATCTTGAAATTTTAGACTAACTGCATAGCTTTCCGAAATTTTGTGATAAAAGGGCATTTTATTTACAAACTTTGAATATAATTCCAAAAAGTAGTGAAATATTTTCAAAAATAAACAAAACCCATCTATGTTCTGCAATTTTTTCTCAAAATTTTAATTATGGCCAGCTAGAATGTTGGAATATTTTCAAAATAAAACAAAATTTTCCACTAAAATTTTGCGATAAAAATTAGAATTCTTTCGTCTTGTTTTCGCACTAAAAATGCGAATTTTTGGAAAATTTGCTGCATTCAATCAACAAAAAACTACATGTTCATCGACAAAAAGAATTTAACTAACAGTAAAAGAGTAAAATTTACACAAATCACCAAATTGTATACTAAAAGTACTAAATTGCCTTGAAATTTTGCATTCGAGTCAAATAAAGCACTGAAAGATAAAGCAACACTTTGGCCTTACAAGCCAAAAGTGCTAATTTTCTTTAAATTTTGATTACGGTAATCTATGCTGCAATATTTCTGCAAACACAGCAGACTTCCAGATGAAAATCGTCAAATTTTGGAGTAACTGAATTTTTTCCAACTTCTGTTGATCCTGAAGAGCAATCTTCTCAAATTTAGATTCAAACTAGATCAAATCATGGAGTTTTTTGTATAGACATTTTAACGTTCAAGATTAAGAGCGCTATTTTTTTTAATTTTGCCTTAAGCCAGCAGATATGGTCATGACGGCCGTTTCTAGTATTTCCGGCCGATGATGATTGTATGTCCGTCCGTACTATCAACACTTTATTCTTATTGTTCGAGGATTATTTTTGATAACAATAGTACAATAAAAACATCTATCTAGACAGTATGTCTTTTTAAGGAATATTAATGATTTCTAGTGGATAAGACGATGGGAGAAATGAATTGAATCGTATTATTGTTTACAATCAACAATTGATTTGGTGTTCGTTTCATGGTCGAGTGTCGTGTCGATTTTGTTGTGCAATCATTTCCAGAATATTAAAAGCGACTCGATTTAAGTGAACACAGCCTTGAATTCCTACAGAAGTCTATTCACCACCACCCACTTACAAATCGAAGACTTTCCAATTCAAACAGGCAACCCTTCAATTTCTTATAATCGAATTATTGTGCACTCCAATTTGAAATTTTCCATTCTATTTTAGATGAGCCCCGTATACGTTCCGGTAATTGGGAAGAAGCAACAATTTGCGACCGTCTCACCACAACTCCCCCAACTGCAACGGCATCAACGACGCCACATTCGCGCACTTTACAACACACCATCTCGCAGAGAAGCTCCGAGGGCAGTTGGTGTTCCGGATCTGAACCGGAATTATCATCGGATGATGAGAGCGATAAAAGTGCCGCATCCAGTACTAGGTACGTTACAATTCTATTTATTTTTCAATCAATTGAACCGAATTAAATCTATTTTTATGTAGAAGTAACGGCCAATTACGCAACACATTGAATAAAGCTCGAACTTTATGCGATAAATTGCGCAACAGCGGCGGACTCGGCGGCGGTAGTCATCGTCTATCGCTAGATGGTAGCCTGCCCGGCGATGCCCCATCACCGCAAATTCAATCGAATCAGGGCCGATTATCGAGATGGTTTTCGATACGGCGCGGCAGTACACACCAATACGATATTGAGAATGTTGACGGCAATACAAGATCACCGCAACATTCGAGCAAAATGCCACAATTACCGGAAGTTGATGAAGAAACAACAGTGTTTCCTAATTGTACGCCGCAACAAAGACGTCAATTACCGCCGAGTCTGCCACCGCCACCGCCCGATCTGACGCCGCAACAATTGAAACGGCGGATGATCGTCCAGGCTATTGTACATAGTGAGAATTCGTACGTTGCAACACTTCAAAGACTAGTCAATGTAATTTATTTGGTAATTATTTCGGATGATATTACAAAATTGTTGATTGTAGGATTATAAGAAACCGTTAGAGGAGAGCAGTCCGGCTATTTTGAGCAGTTCAAAAATCGCCACTCTATTCTATCGTCTACCTGAAATTTTACAGTGCCATACATTGTTCCGTATCGCATTAGCTGAAAGTGTACGAAATTGGGATCGTGATGAACGAATCGGTGATGTATTCGTTGCATCCTTCTCCAAAGCTATCGTTTTAGATATTTATAGTGGTTTTATTAACAATTTCTCTGTTGCAATGGACCTGGCTAAAATGGAATCGAAACGCAAATCAGCCCTAGCCGATTTCTTCAAAGTCAAACAAATCAGCTCGAATGATCGTCTATCGTTCTTCGGTTTAATGGTGAAACCAGTACAGAGATTCCCACAATTTATTCTATTCCTTCAAGTAAATTATTAACGAAATTACTGAATTTTTAAAGATTGTAATAGTAGCAAATTTTAGGATTTATTGAAGCATACACCGCAAGGCCATCATGACAGAATGTCGTTACAATTGGCGTTGACACAATTGGAATCTTTAGCGGAAATGTTGAATGAACGTAAACGAGAAGCAGAACAATATCAAGCTTTCAAGGAGATGTTGCGGCATATTAGTGGCAAATTTTCAGCACGACCTCTATCCGACTGTAATCGTTATCTATTACGCGAAGATAACGTAATACAACTGGTAAAAATCTATATTTAAATTTTTATCCGGATCTAATTAACTGAAATTGTAGGAATATAATCAGAATGGCATGATAACAAAGGCGAAGAATCGTCGATTATTACTATTGAATGATTTAATTGTTTGCGTATCAGTAGCACCGAAATCAACCGATGATTTCGGTAGTGGTAGCAGCGAAAGACTGAGTCTGAAATGGACGTATCCAGTTGCGGATGTTGAAATTCAAGATACAAGCACATCGCCGACTTTAAGCCGGATATTGACGGCAACCAATAAGGGTGGCAGTGTTAAATCGAACGGTTCTTTCGATGCTGGCCACCCTTCACCATCACACCAACAACAACAACAACCACCCGATGCTAATAATTTATGTACAGAAATGAGTAATTTAATGCACGATTATGAGATAATGAGTCGAGTTTCGGATTTAATAGGACAATTAAAAGGTGATTATAAAGACTTCAATTCGGATAATACACGTCGGGTATTACAACAGATCCAGACGTCGATACAACAGAAAGATGAGGAGATGGCATGGCTTGATTCGTGCTGTTTACAGTTAGTTGTTAAAGCTAAAGGTAAAGAGGAGGTGTTTACGTTTAAAACCGATAATCCGTCGATTAAGCGGGAATGGATTACCGAATTGCGTTTAGCACAGTTGGCGTTAGATCCGAATAATTCACCTGCTTGGGAGGTGCCGGAGCAGGAGCAACGGCCCTCGACGAAGATGCCATTGTTTGTACGCTCACAGTGTGTTTATAAATCACAGCATCAAACTGAGGTAATTGGACTATGACTCTTAAGTAAACCACTCGATGTTCAATTTTGATAATTCGTATATTTATGCGTATTTTGTCATTCGCACTTGAAGGCCTACAGTACATCTTTTTCGATAGCAATATTTATAATTTGGTCTCACGTGTTTTTCAAAGGATTTTCATGGTTCAAACGGAAAGAGTATTCCATGGAACAAATAATGGCTGCTTCTGGGTTGGAAAATTTAGCTACACTTTGGAGTTATAGGGGAAAATGTCTTTTGTTGTAATTTCGTATATGTCTCTATGTCTCCTCACAACTGGGACAGTATTGCTTATTTTGCAATGAAATTGCAGATTTTCATAGAAAATAGAAAGCGCTTTTCAAATCTGCAAGAAATTTTCCAATACTCCTGCCAGTTTTCCAGAAAATTGATTTAAAAAATGAACATTTAAATTTGCTCTTTTGCTACAGTTTGAAAGATAAACAATTGTACAATATCTCATTTGAACCATCAAAAACGGCATAATAATCTTGAAAAATTCAATTTTGGAAAGTTGGAAAAGTTGCGCGAAATTTTCGAAAAATTATATTCGGGGGTTATTTTTACATAGTAAGCATGATTATTGTGCACCAAAACTTACAACAGTTTGGAGAGAATTTTATTAGTTTTCCGGAAATTTCCGTGTTCATTGGAAAATTAGTTTGAAAGGCGAATTAATCGAATATTTTCCCATAATTTACTAAGCGGTTGTCAAGGGTAATCGTTGATACACGATTTAAAAGGCCTTTCAAATGCCGTCAAAACTCTTGTAGATCGATTTCCAAAAATAATTTCCGTGTTTTAAATTCACCCCTAAATTCCCACGTTTGAGATTTATTTATAGGGTAACTACCAAAAATAATAGAAAAACTCTTGAATTGGATTTTTTTCTCTAATTTTCTATTACTATACAAATTTTCATGTGGAAGTAGAAAATTGAAAAAAGAAAATTAAAAATGGTATATAACCCTTTGTAACATTCACTCCTTACAAAGTATTTAAAATTAGTTTGCGCTTATAAATAGTTATCATTTAGTTTAATATAATTAAATAATATCAAAATTGAGCCATTATTTACCTAGCAATTTGAAAAATATAGTAGTTCACCGGGAAGTTGGTCAAAAAACTCATTTTTGAAAATTTTGAGATTTTCGAAACCGAACTAAACACATCAAATGGCTTACAATGATTAAAAAAACTCCACATATTCTCTTTCATTTTTTCCGTTGCATTCTGGAATAATTAAAATCCTCTTTCTAAAGCTATTTTATTTATCTCCAAAAACAAGCGAGTTATCGATTATTAAATGTTGGCATTGTTTGGACACCGAAACGAATTTTTTTTTGGCCATTCCCCTGAAAACTAGCCAACTGATTGAGACATTTTTTGAAGATTTGGAAAGTGCTTTTCATTCTCCATGTACTTCGCAAATATCATTCGTAAATTTATAATGTGGGCTAAATTATAGGCGAAAAAGCATGCCTCAAAATTTTCTTCTATAAATTCAAATTCAAGTGGAATTTTCCAAGACGAACAACTTTCCTAATGCTCCTTGAAATGCGCTTTCTAATGCCATTTTATTCATTGCAATATTCACGAAAATTAGCAAGTTGTCGATTATTTAATATTGGCATTGTTTGGACGCCAAATCGAAAAAGGTGGAATACAATCACTTAATTTAGGAAATTCCTGGCAAATCGATTGGGAAACGTCTTGAATATTTAGAAACCCCTTTCAATTTTCTATAAACTTTGTCACAAACATTACAAAGAAACATGTTTCAAAATTTTCCGGTGTAATTCAAAGTTCAATCGGAATTTTATGAAACTGAAAAAATTATTTTTGGTTCCACCTTGAAATGCTCTTTTTAATCTGTTTGCGATATTTCTAAAAATAAACGAGTTATCGGCATATTTAAATTTGAATTGAAAAGACAATGGCATGGGCCTCCCATTGGCTCGACCTCGAATGGTTTACTTGCCAATATTGATAGAATTTTTGATAATTTTATTAATTGATTGTAGGTGCGCTGTGGTTGTTATTACACTGTAACAACGCCAAAACCGACCCGCCGCCGCCACCGTACCCAAAACTATCTATGGATATGTACCAGTGATGGTGCTAGTAGTCATATAACTGTACTATCACAACACCAACAACATAATGGTGTATTGAAAGAGATTACAACATTCTCATTGGTGGAAACACAAATAACGACAATGGAATTTGTTAAAGGTGCACCACCACCGTGCCCATCATTAGCCTCAGATACTGTCTGGATGGGTACGGATAGTCATCGTTTATTATTATATGCAGCCGATGAACCAGAGAAACAAGAACAACTAACTAGTGTTACAGTATCTGATATGATTATGCAAATCAAATATCACTGTGATAACGTATTTGTGGCATTAGCGAATGGTAATTTAATTATTTATAAACGTAATTTAATTGATGGTAGTTGGTTATTGTATGAACCACGATGTATAGAATTAGGTAGTAATGATCCTGTATCGTGTTTATTACCAATTAATCAATGTTTATATGCGGCATGCGGTAAAAAAGTTTGGGTATTGAATGGTTGTAATGGTGAAATACAGAAACATTTCAGTATACAACACGAACATGTTGGTAATGTCAATTTAATGGCACATAGTGGTATCGGTTTATGGATATCATTGAAACATTCAAGTACCATCTGCTTATATCATACGGAAACTTTTAAACATTTACAAGACATTAATATAGCTTCAAATGTTATGCGTATTACAACCCCAACGAATGGTAGTCGTGATTGCGTTAATAATAACCGTTCACAAGTCAATGTTACAGCTCTATTAGCATGTAAAGGCCTATTATGGGTCGGTACTAATGTTGGTATAGCCTTGACAATACCATTACCACGATTAGAAGGCGTACCGATTATTAGCGGACGTGTCAATATATCCTACCATGCCCATTTCGGACCAATTTCATTTCTTCTAGCATTACAACCAAAGAATTACAACAATTACAAAAACTCTACTAATAATACCAACAATAATAAAATAGAAGTTGAAGATAATACAGTTGTTAATAGTAGTAATGGTGAGAAAATAGAAGAACGGCCCAAAATCGAAAAACAAACGGAGACTTCATCGCCATCATCGAAACTGCGCTATTTGGCCACAAGTAGTCCGATAGTGATACGCCGGCGACGTTCGAAAGATTGCGATATGGTGCGTTTATCGAAAACACTACCGCGTTGTTTTGGTATCAACAACAATCAACACCACCACCATCAACAACAAAATCCAACAAATGGTTCGATATTCTCGACGACTAGCAGTACATCATCGCACAGCGATACCTGCGATGTTTACGGTTTATACGGCGAATTGATGTACATTAAAGACTACGATGGTGATACGAATTTGTCAACGGATCCGATTTATGAATCGTTACGTCGCAGCGATCCCGAATTGGCGGCGATACCGAATAAAGTTTGTACATTGGATAGAAGACTGAAGATGAAAGTGAGCCGGCCCCGATCATTGGATTTATCAAATTGGTCTGTAGATTCGCGCAGTTCTTCATTGTGTACATCATCGGGCAGTGAAGAGAGCATGGCGATACGAAATAACAGCAATATCGGACGGAGTGTATCGCGGAATAATTCCAATGCTAGTAGACAATTAAATGATGTTTGTGAAAATAGTGTTTGTAATAATATTAAGGGTAATAATAGTAACGTAATTGATAATAAACAAGCGAATTTAACAATTAATAATAAAACATTAAATAGTGTAATTGATAATACTGGTGGTAATAATGGACGTAGGACTATTCTAACACTAATGGGTGGTCGTGGTTATGTGAATTTCCGCCAGCCCTGTTGTCCGGCTGATAAGAATAAAACATCGTTCTCTATACGAGAATCGAATCGGAATGATGCACATATTGTTATTTGGGAACTCAAATTGTGATTAGGCCAAAAATCAAAACAAACAAAATTCGATTAATTTATAATTTTTTATTTAATTTTTTATCTTAAAAAAGTATGTTACTACTTATTCTTATCAATGTACTCGACTGTATTGATAACAGTTGCATGTTTTCTATTACTTCTATTATCGTTCACTGTGTTATACATCCCAGAGCATTTATTTGGAACTAAAAATGAAACAATCAAAAATAAATATATGTACAAATAATTAGAGTTTTATTTATTCATATTAGCAAAACTACACTGTATTTCCACCACAATTCTACTTGTATTGTTGGCTGCCTAACTTGCGGTCATTTGAATTTTCGTATAGTATTGCCAGATGGTAGCACCATTTTCTATTGTTATCCAGCTAACTGTGCTTTAGTGATCCATTTTTTTTTTGTTTTCTACCATTTCGGTCCATTATCTCGTCCAGTTTCCGCCATATTCTCATGACTTGTGATCAAAACAATAAACATGGAGGTTGATTTGGTGGTGTTTTGATAAAATTCCGATTTTATCGCTGATGTGTGTTATCGCAATTATCTTATCAGTACGGCTCTAAAATTGTGTTTTTATCGATAAGGACAGGTGAGTGTCGACTAGATTTAGATTCATACACCCACTATTTTATTAAAATAACCCGAATACGTCCCTGTTTTGTTTTGTTATCTTTTATCAAATTATATTGGACATAATTGGAAAAATGAGATAATCGTTAATTTCGTTCTTTATAAAATTATTACTGTTTTTATCTTTTTGCTTTGTTTTATTATTGTTATTGTTATTTAAATTCTCCATATTTTCATAAAAAAATGTTGGGAAATATCCTTTGTTTTTTTTTGTCAATTTCTTATGTTGTAAAAGAAAGTAGGCTATGATGAAATAAAAAATTCTTTTGAGGTTAGTAATGGTGGCGGCATTTAGTCATAATTTGAAATGTTTACCATGAATGGAATTAAAAGGTGGACCAGAAAAAAGTCATATCTGTCGGGTTTAGGTTTTTTTAATCTCTGTTTTTTCAGTAATGTGCACTTGTTTATATAAAAAAAGGGATCAGCCTCCTATAAAAATAAAATGAACAATGGGAAAGAAGCTGAATATTTATCGACATTTGAATAATTCCTATAATCTTACAATTGATTTACAAGATGTTCCACTTTAAATGTAACTTTTATATTGTCGCTGGTTTTTTAAAGGTGTTTCAAAGCACTTTATCTGTTTTATATTTCTGAAAATTGCATGGAAAATAACGTTACCAATTCAAAAAATTCCGAAAAAAGGGCGTTACCGTTGTGCAGTTTGCAATGTTCTTTCCAAGTACTAAGTATTTGAATTTTAAGTGAAATATGAAAGAAAATCCTTCGTCAAAGATTCGATTTTTTTCTCGTATTTATGACTCGGCTCCTCAAACTAGCAGTTTTTAGCCCTTTGAATACTGAAGAACGTGGTAGTTCCTTTATGCTTATGGCAAAAATCTCGGATACTCAAAAGGTTAATAAATTTGGCTATTGATACAGAGGAGATGATTTTGGTGCTTGTATATTTTGTTGTAAGATTTTACGTTATTCTTATTCCAAAGACAAATTTTGCTCTTTCAATGGAAAGTTTTTATTTAGTTAAAAAGGAGCAATTTTAGAAACAAACTTATGTACGAAATTTTGAGTTGTTTGCATCCTATGAATTTTCCAATTTACATCTAAATCATCCTTATCTTTTTTACAAAAGGTTATCTATGTATTTTCGAGAAACACCGTTTTGTTCAGCTCATAATTATGATTTTCCGGATTTCCGAAAATGCAATCATTTGTTCAAGATTATTCCAAACTGTTCCTTTTAGAATCGAATGAGACATTTACCATTTTGATATTTGTTGTCGTTTTTGAGTTACGCGTGTAATACTTTCTTATAGGATTTACCTATAATTAGTCGAGTAGAATACGCACCCTTTATGATTTAAAAGCGAATCATTGGTGATAAATTTAGCAAAATTTAAACCTCGTAGCTAATCGGTGAGTTAGTCAAAAAATGTTCCATTTTAGAAACATTTTTACCCGTTTCGGAATAAAATGCAACAAATCAATGTTGGAAGCATCATTAAATCATTATGACTCATTTGATTTGTCTTTGAAAATTTTTGACCAGCTTCCATAAACTGCAAACTTGGCTAAAATAAGCTCCAAGAGCCAAAATAATTGAAATATTTTCTAAATCGGAGTTTTCATATAAACGTTCTAGTTTTATCTCAACACCCCGTATCTATACCAATGTTAATTTCAATTTTTAGTATAGAGGAAAGCTAGATAATGGAACATTAATCATACTTTTCGAACACTTTTGTTTTCTATGAAGAAAATACGGATAACAATGTTTTATTCGGTTTTTGACCACGTTTTAGCATGAAAATTGTAGGTTGAATCTACTAAATCGTAATCAATAAACGAAAAAAACAAACAAAATTGTTTAGATCAATTTTTTATGAATGGAGGTAGATGGATGGATAGATTAGTAGAGATCGAAGCCCTTTTTTTATTTAAATGGTTAAAATCGCATTGTAGTGTTAAAAGAGCAATTTGAAAAGGTTACAATCCTAGAGAATAAGGATTTTACTGCATTTAAAAGGAAATCCTCATGTTTGTCATGTTGATTAATTGATTTTTGGCTAATTACAGGCATATTAGATCGTATTGTCAAATTACCATCAATAGGTTATTCATGATTGTCTTTTGTGACAAAGGCGGATATAATCCACTTCTAATTTGTCTAAAATTCAACAAATCCAGTATAAAAAGACTTAACTATAAGATAATTATTTGAGAAAACACCATGAGGTAGTAACTTATTCAAAACTATTTTTGTGTTGGTAATTATTTCCTTAATATTATTAATTAAAAGTTATTAAAGAGGTCATCCTCTCTAGTTTGACAGCTTTCTACTTTTTTTTCACTCGAAGAAAGCCTACAAGTTATTTCAATTTCTGTAACGTGATATTTTTAAATTATTTTTAATTAGATTATTTGGACAGTGCACTTTTACAATGCAAACCTACATTAGTGGTTCAATGTACTCGATTTTTTTATTGATTTGTTTTCATTGTTTTCGTTCCGCTCTCTTCTTCCTAAATCGCGAGCTTTTAAAATAGACATTTATGTTGCTGTAATCATGGAATGTAAATTTGTTGAATTTTAAAACAACATTAATATTGAAGTTAAATTAAACCTAGCGATTGTCTGAATTTTAATTATTGAAAAGTAAATATTATTTCACATTATTGAAGTCGGTCTTTATGTTTGTTTCGGAATAATGGCGACGTTCTCTCCACTAAATTAATTAATTTGCATACGTTATTCATCCCATATAGTGAAATTATTGACCGGAAATGTCTGTAACAGGCATCCCTCATATTTATAAATGAGAAAAGATAATTCAATTAGGCAGTCTTTTCTAAAGTATCTCATATATTATTTATTTGATTATCGACCACAAAGAAAATACGCAAAATATGTACAACAAAAGTCAAGTTTTTTTTCCATTTAATTGTTTTCCTTGATAATAGAAATTTATTAGCTTTTTTCTTTTATTGTTTGTTTTTTTCCTGCATCCGAACTATAGAAAGTTAAACAACTCATTAATTTTTTGTTGCCAAAAATAAACCTATTTTTGACTGTTCGTTATCAAGTCTCTAATGTACTTTTTCCCATAATCTTCTTCATTATTGTAAGGAGGTAGAACTATTAAAGTTTACAACAATAATTAGATACGAAGCTACAGTATCCGCCTTCATTATTATAAATCTTTTTCCATTTCTTTTTTTTAATTTTGTAAATCTAATGGGGTTACACTTTTTCTTGTTGAGCTCAAATACCCGCATGGATAAGCTCAATCTGTGCGGCGAAAATCTGCCTTATTGTCAGATAAAGTTAACAATTTAGAACCATTAAAATCACATTATTGTGACAAGGTAACTCTTTCAATTCCAGATGAACGTCTATAATTAATCGACAAAAATTGCTAGTTTTACTATGATAGGTTCTTTTTATGTTGGCTATATTTGAGTTAAAAAAAAGACGATAATAATAGAATGGAAATGGAGTTTTTCGTTCATTCTCTGTTGCAAATGTAATTTCGAATTCTCTTCCATTTTTCTGGTATAATGGAAATTGTCATATAGGTAGTGTATAGACGTAATAATTTCATTTCTGTTTTTCTCAAATTGTAATTTTATTAGTAAAATAGGTCAGTTTAATCTAATTGAGTCACGAATATTCGTGCTTATATTATTTGTGTAAAGGCCACACATTGTATGATTTACATTTGAATAATAATGTATGTTTGTTACGATTGATGATTTAAAAGCATCTCTATGTTATAACAGTATTATTATTATTATTACAAAAATCCAGGGCCGGCTCGTGCGGTGAGACGGCGAGGTGTTTGCCTCAGGCGCCACAGCTCAATAATTAAGCTTGGCAAAATGGGTCAATTTACTAATTTTTGATCAAATTTTGAGATAATCTGGGCCTCAAAAAAGTTGGCTACTGATTTATAGTGAATTTTGCAATTGAATTGTCATAAAAAAATTATTTAAAAACACTTGATGGGTTTTTAAAGGTAGATTTTCGAGTTTTAAACTTTAAAAAAATATTTTATCATTTAAAATATAGTAAGAATTCTGAACAATTTTCGTTATTGAATAGTTTAAAATGAAATAATTTTGTCTAATCAAACTTTGTGCTTTTGAGTTAAATGTAAATTTTTGAGAAATTTGCTTTACTGAAGCAATAAAAAATTAGATTTTAATTCAATCTCCTAACTAAATTTGAGTTTTTTGATAAAAATTGTCCAATAGAAATAGAGCAAAGTTTGTTCCACAGGTCTTGAAATTGTACGCTAAAAGTAATAAATTGTTTTGAAATTCTACATTAGAATGAAATAAAGTAATGAAAACGCTTCAATATAAGGCAAAAGTGCTATTTTTCTACAAATTCTGATTATGACAATCTACAGTCCTGCAATATTTCTAAAAATAGTCCAAAATTCCGTGTTAGTCTTGAAATTTTGGACTGACTGTGTAACTTTTCGAAATTTTGTTGATGCTGAAGGTCAATTTTTTCTCAAATTTTGATTATAAGGCAGTCAAGTATTTTCAAAAATAAACAAAAATTGTTTATGGTATTCTGATAGTGCTACTTTTTTCCAAAATTAATTAATTTTGACCAAAATAAAACAGAATTTTCCACTAAAATTTTAAAATTTTGAAATGAAAGTGCTAAATTTTTCAAAAACGTTGCTTAATAACAAAAACAAAAATCTGGACTCGAATCTCAAACCTTCAGTACTCTTCAGAATGATTCAGTAATCAAATTAGTTAAAACTTGCTATCATTAAAACACTGAAATGATTAAAATTTGAAAATTTTCCCCAAATATAAATAAAAATCAAGATTATATCCTTAAGTGGACGGGCTAATATTCGTCAATATAAAATGTTCGATTTTCTTAGTGTCCAACATATCATTCAACTAACTAGTGACGCCATCTCCCCAGGACTTTTGAATTAGTAATGTTGTTTTCCACGTGATTTTCCCTGAAAAGTGAACCAAATTTTCTGACAACAATAGCATAACTTTAAAGTCGATAGAATTATTTACAAGTTGAAAAGAAAACCGGTACAAAACAATCAAGTTTAACAAGTGAAAATTGTTGATAAATTTCCCTATGATTTTTGCCAAATTTTCAAAAATTGACTTGTTTACAAACCTCAACGACTGCACATAAGTATAAGCTTTTTGTTGTTTCCTATTTTCGAGAAAATTAACGGGCCTATTGGAAAATTTGTGAGATATTTGGAAGGCGCTTTCAATTTACTATACAGGACAGTTTGAGTCAAAATAAATATTGGATATCAAGAAATGTCCTCTTCAAAAAGATATCACGCGTGTGTGGTGTGTGCTGGCTGGTCTCCTTATATTTGACTAAAAATTGTTTTTTATTTATTGTTAGAAGTACTTGGCATGATTCATTTAAAATTACGAGATTACTTCAAAATTTAAGCCCAAAAACTCGAAAATTCTCTTTGAAAGAAATTTAACAATTATTTAAAAATCCAAATTGATGTTTGAAAAACTGCCCCTACAAGCAAACCAAATTGTTTAAATTGCTATATTGTTTTCGATAGTTAAACAATAGATTTGATAGAGATTGTAAATCTAACATGTAGAATATGCAGCATTTTTGTCCTAGGCGACATTTTCTATCGCTCCAGTCCTGTAAAAATCATGAAATTTAAAATACCCGCATAGAGATTAATTCTTAAATTGAATAAAAAATAACCACAATTGAAAGATTTAAATTTAAAATTGTTGGTGGTCGTTTGAAATTTATGAAACAATAGATGAGTTCTCATTAAAATGTTCGTTCCAACAATTGTTACCAGAGAAAATATCAATTTACAAAACGTTATTGTTAGTTTCAATTGCCTTTTTCCTTTTACAGTTGAAAAATTATTGAAATTATATTTAATACCCAATTTATGTTTGAATTTCCCAAATTTAGTACTTTGAACTGATAATATCACACATAATTTATCATTATTCCATTATTTATATAACCGAGTTTTAATAATATAAATTATATATATAATGGCAATTTTTGTCATAATTATAATGCTACTATTGTTTAGGGAACGATCAAAATACATTCTATAAAACAACGTACTTAAGTTGTACAGGGTCTGTTTTAATTAAGACACCCTTGCAACTAATAATGAGTTAATTAAGTTTTGATATCGACTTCAAAATCACCGGAACAAACATAAAAAGTAGAGCACATTTATGTTGCAATTTAACTTTATAAGCAATACGTTTAATTGGGAAACATCAAAGAAATTGGTAACTTTAATCAATTTCCATTTATACAAACGATTGATTTGTTAATTAATTTCTTTACAAATTAAAAAACTTCCTCTATAATTAATTTACAATAATTGGCGGTTACTCATCTCTTAATGAACAATGAAAGTATGACATCTTAATGCAATATTAATAATCTACTGAATGAATGGAGAGCTTGAACAAAATTGAATTAATTGAGTTCAAATTATAATCGTTGTCTAAAACAATTGTAAATTTATTGATTGAAATCATCAATTTTAGTGAATTAACGCTGTTTTATAAATTATATGGAACGTACAAATTTGTTTGTTAACGATTGATAATTATGTTAAAATTACTTTTAACAGTTTTCCCCACAAATGTGCCTCGAATTTCTATTGTCACATTTATGATTCATAATACCTCTCACATTCAAATTTCCCATATACAATGAGTAATGTAATGTAATTTCTCCCGTATTCAGTTTTATTGTATTTCATTTTTTGCCTTAGATTTTATTCCATAGAAAGTATGAAGACTAAAAAAGAAAAGTTTTATTGTATTTTAGTGATGAAGAGTTTTCTGTAGAGAGTTGAAAGTTTCCTTAAATATAATTCTAAAAGTTTCCTTTACAGTTTCTCTTTTTCCCTCTTGTCTATGTGTATGTATGTCCTCTATACTAAAAATGTACTGTCAGTTGAAGAAGCAGTGGTTCTGAAAACATTATTTAGTAGGATGGGATTTTTCAGATCGGTTTAACTGAAAATATTATCCTGTTTTCTACTGTCAGTTGGATTTATTTTCGTTTTAGCAACTTACTAAAATTATACTGCTGGACGTTTATCAATTTTTTTTTTTATTATTAATTGCTTCCAGAAATAGTCGAATAAATACAGTTTTTTATGCTTATCCATCATTTTTCCGGTAGATTTCATTTAATCGAGAATGATTCATTTTTTTATGATGTATACTATCTGTAAATACAGCTTTGAAATTGATTCGATTTGAATAGATTTCCATAATAAACTGTAACGTCATTTATTTTAATTGCATCATTATAATTGTTACAATTAAATTCGTGTTTTTTTTACAGAAGAAAAATGGCTCCAACTACCACAATAGAAACAGTGACAATAACCAGGCCATTAAAGGTAATTTGTTTGAATTTTAGTAGCGATTTCTTTCCGACATCTCACAGACAAAATTAAAATTTTCAATTCTCTCGAATATCATCAATTTCCCACTTGAGTGATTTTCACTTTGTCAACTTCTAGAGAATAAAAAAAAGAAGCTAATTGTCAACGGACAATAGTCATATATTATAAAGATAATCATTCCATTTTTTCTTCTCTCAAGGATCGGAATAAAATGAACAAAGAAAATAAAAGAGATGGTATTGCTTTTATATGGAACCATGAGAAATGAATCCAATTTTACCGGCTACAGTTTCCTTTGAGATAAACGGTACGAAGAGGAAATATCAAATTTTAAAGTAGACATCGAAATAATAAATCAAACAGAAGGGAATAATAAAAGGAAACATTGAACGGAAAAAGAATATGTGTATCTAATATTTCAAATAATCAACTAGGGAATCATTTGAAATTATTCAAAAGAATACTTTTAATTAATAGCAATAATATTTATTTTAATATTCTGGGATTATTTCTCATTTTATCATTGCCTTCTTTTTTCCTCTTTTATGTACTATTCTCTCTCTCGATTTGATATAGCTAGTAGTCAATATTTTTTGATTACTTTCTCTAAAGCTCTTCGTGATCGTATTACAAATGGATTATCTTGTTTAAGAGGGGACTATTTCAATTATTACGTTTCAAATTATTGGATTTTTTAAGATGAATTTTTGATAAAATCCATAATTAAACTTTTAGTTTTGCTTCGTTTTCCTCTCATAGACATATGTATTAGAAATGTTACAGAAGTGCTAACAGCAGCTGAATCGGGAACAGATTTTTCCAAATTTATTTTGAAGATTTGAAACGTTGCTTCAATTTGCTATATCCTGTTAGAAATTTATTAAAAACATTGATAATATTGACTAAAGTATGGGGGAAAATATGAAAAAAATCAAAAAACATGTTTCAAGATTGTTCTGTGTAACTCAGAATTTAGTAGACTTGTCCAAAGCAACAGATATTCCTTAAAATGCCTTTTCTGATGCTGTTTGACTCATTGTAATATATCATCAAACCAGAGAGATTTCTTGGGTATCGAATAAAAAAAAGAAATGAATATAGGCCTTCCAGTTTCTGTAAATTTTCTATAAAACTAACAAACCTATTGGAGAATTTATTTAAAATTTTGGAAAACTGTCAATTTGCTATACCCAGTGAGGGACTCATTGAAAAATTGATAACGTTTGCTAAGTTGCAGGGAAAAATATGAAAATTTTCTGAAAAAAAAAACGGGTTCTAAGAGTTTTCCCCATAACTCAGAATTCAACTGAAATTTTTCAAAGTACAATAGGTCCTCGGATTCTCCTTAAAATGCTGTTTCTAATAATTGAAAAGGATGTATTTTAGACCTTTAAAGTGCTTCACCTCGGACTATAACTTCTTATGGAAGCTAGTATTATTTGGCAAAGAATTCGAAAAATATTGTAAGAATTTATAAAAGGGTCATTGGAGATCATTTTAATCATAGTTTATTGTGAAGTTGACTAAAAATGCTCGATTCTAACAATTTTGCAATTTTCAAAATAACTCAAAGATACACTCCATTTTTTTTCTCTTTTTTTTTTCATCGCATTCTAGAATAAATACAAATATACTACTCACCACCTCAAACTCTAATGGAGAAAAACGAAAAAAGAACAACGTAAGAAGCATCTTTAAATCATTCTGAATCACTAGTCGAGTATGACTTATTTTTGAAAATCGTAACATGGTCTAAGTGAGTGTTTTTTGGTCAACTTTCAGATAAGTTACGAGGCCTAAATTTCGTTAAAATAATCTTCAGATATAAATCTTTGAAATATTTTTCGAATTGCTCGCTAAATTGTGGTAGTTGCCCTAAGAATTTATAGTCGGATATATTTGTATTTCACTCACGTTAATAATTTCCGTTATATATCCGCTTAAAAAGGTCAGAAACACCCAATTAGAAGAAATTTTATTCTCAACTAGTTCGTAATTATTGCCATTAGTGGTTTTTATTTCTCAGTTCTTAAAAATTCTAGAAAATGAACGAAAATAAGTGACAAGAGGAAATGTATTTTTAATAATGAAATGCATCTTGTATACAGACAGCTGATGATTTGACAAAAGATTTGTGAAACTAGGGGTAAAAGTAATACTCCCAGTAATCAAAAACACTCCTCAATTTCTGCATTATTATTGTGAATTATTGAAGGCCTTTTATTTGAAAAATGTTCGATCAACTAATGTATATTGATCTGTACGATAAAAAGCAATTTTACCTTTTGATCGATAGAGAGAATTGGTTGAAAAAACCTCAGACGTTGTTAATAAGGCTTTAATTCTTTGCTTCCAATTAAAATTGTTCTATTCAGTTTTGATTGAAATAATCTTTTAATTGCACATGGTAACCATACAGGGTGTACAACGCTATTTCAGCTCGCATTAGTTTATGATTTTGTGGACGTAGGTCCGCTTCTTGTTCCAACTTTGTAATCTACATTACCGACATGCTCTTGTTTCAATAGCTTGTCGGTAATGCCGATTACAGACTTGAAATAAGAATCTGATCTACGCTCACAAAGTCATAGGCTACTGCGAGCAGAAATAGCGTTGTACACCCTGTATCATTAAGGTATTAATAATAAAGAGGTGCATGTCAGTGGAAATTTGTGATCTAGGAACACATTATTTGTTTGTATAAAATCGGATTTGTGTATTTTGAATTTGTATTGTTTGTGGTGGCAATAATACAAATACTCATAAATTATCTAGTTTGAACAGAGATAGCTTTGAATTTATGTTTAACAAAAGTTATTGAAACATTTGTGAAACAATAATTTCGAACAACAATTGGAAACTCTATCAACCACAAAATCAAAACCACTTTAATTTCCCATCCAAGATTTACCTCAACAAATATTGAATTTTAAATAAAATCAGTAAATTTACTCAAGAAGCAAAATCGGTAATTAAGTGTAATTGAAATGAACATTATCGTGTTTAAATACCAACAATATTGCATCTATAGTGTGAATTTCCCAAATTGTTGAAAGTTAGAAAATTGTGTGTACGTTTGTAAGACGGAAACTTTTATCTCTATTGTTGAGTTAATTTGCGATGACTGTGTGTTCCAACCCTCCTATCTACACATAAACGCTAGAACCATCTTGTATACGTTTAGGGGTTGTTTGATTCAACCATACCCGCCCTCTTATTGTTGCGCTATATTCCACCATTGCAACACATCCCCTACATATTCGTAGGGGAACTTTTACGCAACATTCTAAAACTGGTAGAAAATCGAACAAGTTTTATATTTTATTGACTCTATTTGATTCTAGTTTAAAAAAATTGAATCTCTAAATTTTAGAATAATAAATATTTAAACAAATTCGCACGACCCTTTTTAATAGATTTCCAATTGAAATTCCCCAAATCTAACCACCCATTATCTCTGTATCTCCTCTAACCCTCCCCAATTAAATATCCATTTAATCAAATTCGAACCCTTTCGTTTTTTTAATTGTTTTATTTTAAACTAACGATTTCGGTTAAAACAAGACGAATTATCTTGCCATGAAAAAATAAAATAAAGCTTTAGAGTACATATGGTGGTGGGATATTGTAGATGAGGGTTGAAATTATTACAAACTTATGTAAGGAAATGGCGTCTAATCCAACCTTAAAGTAATTCTACGATAAAATGTTCGTATCTAATATGGGGGTAGCTTAGTTTACTTTTTAAACCATCAATTTTGCTATTATTTAAATGCAATTTTGTCAAAATAAAACGAAAATTCAAATAGAACGATAAAAATTGGGGCATTTATTTCACTTGCAGGCAATTTAAAAATGTCTTGTTTGAATATAGATTTTTATCAATTCTTTACCGGATAAGATAAATTGAATCAACCTGAAATATTGGTGGTTTTATTTGTTTTATTGATACAATTTGATGGAAAAATCAAATTCGAATGGAAGAGAATTGCCTCAACTACACAACAATTCCCAAAAGATGATTGTTAACGTTTTAAACGAGCAAATTTCCTCTTTATTATTAGTAAAGTTGTTGGAATGTATTGGAAATTCTATAGAGATTTTAGATTTTATTCTTTAATATATTTTCGTAAAATCCTGAAGGACCAGTGTTGGGCTCTCTCTTTCTCTTGTTCAAATTGTGTTATTACTTTAGTACTCGTGGTGGTGATGGCAATAGCGTTGGTGGTGGTTGTTGTTGTTGTTGGCGGCGGCGCACCATCTCTATACTCCAATAATCGATTCTTTAATGTTGTAGTGGGGTATAGAATCGACTTTAGGAACAGGGGTAAAGTGGAGGGTTGATTCTCAACCCTTAGCATTCGAACTTGGAGCAGCATCAGAATAACAATTCACCTATTGTGTATACGCATATTTTGTTTTCTACGTGCCAACACGTGTATGTGTAAGTGTGTATATTTGTAACGAATATCGTTTGATTAGAAATCTACTATTTAGTTAACAAACTAACGAGATTTAATATGAAAATTAAACACAATTATTATTCATAAACATTATTAGTGTAAATTTGGTATAATTTGTATGTTAGTGGACATACTAATGATAAATTTTGAGTCTATTTACATTTATACATCTGATAGTGACAGTTGATAATTGTTTTTCTTTTTTTTATGTGCAAAGTGTATATGTGAAAGCTTTAATGGCGGAAAATCAAATTGCACAGGTAAATTTTATTGAATGCTAGTCGCTCGCTATCTAACCACCAATTACCATTGCTTTTCATTCAACTGTTATCAATAGCAAAGGAAATAATATAATTTTTTTTAGTTTTTTTACAATTTAATGCAAAATTTCCTCTAGCGCTATGTGTAAATTTGGTGGAGGCGCCGGGATAGATGCAAATTTAATTTTAATTCTTTCGAAACAATTTTTTTTCATCGATTTTATCCCCGTAATATTTGAGGGGATTTTCCATAAGAAATGCTGCATATACGCTCCGATTACAGTTATAAGTGATGCAGATTTTAAAAGGTTGTATGTTTCTATCGTTACCAATGACGATTTATTCCTGTCTATTTCACCTTGTTACCAGCTTGTATTATTCTTAAACTTATTTGGTTATTACATGCAACAGACTCGTTATTATTAGAGAAAATGTTCACAATTTTTTTGTTGTTCCTGTGTATTCGTTGATAAAATCATATTTTTTTACGTATATCAATTATGTTAGACTAGTTTCATAGAGACGAATAAAACGAACGAATACATATATTTTGTTATCTAAATCCCTAATGGTAATCTATGTTGGGGTAGTCGTGTAATATATTCTTGAAAATTTACCCTATCCCTGTCTTCTCATTCATACCCGCTACCCGTAGAGTTGTTTCCTTGTTTAGTCGGCGAATAAATTTGGGTAGAAAATGTTAAATCAAATAAAAAAATTTGACCACGATTATTTTTAACAATACGTGTTTTATTTATAAATAACTTGAACTGCAACTTTCGTACACGCCGATGACTAATTTTTATAGAATTTTGATTGTTTTTTAATGGAGAATTCCGTATTATTATTTTTTTCCCAACACTATTTTCTAATGAAATGACATCAACAGTTTATATATTTTTTATCAGTAATCGGATATTTGTCTATAAAAGTAAATATTAAATTAATCCCGTTGTTACTAATACGTTTTCCTCACCTGTCTCTTGCCAGTTTAAGAGTTCTTTTCACCTTTATCAGTGAAAACGTGTTATTTACAAAAAATAACGCACTTGACTTGCTGATTAGACGGGGCAGGGCATTTTTGTGAGTCAAACTTCCTATTGTTAATCGACAAGTGTTTTATTTCTTAAACAACAAAACAATGGGTGAGAAAATACAAGTTCGTTTAGCAGCTGAACGTAGTCGTTATAGAAATGTAAACCAGATTTATTTCAACATTAATATTGTGATTATTATTAATTAATTGATTTGTTTTTAATTAATTCTAGGTGATAGCATTCATATGTGGATTGATCGTAATTATATTAATGATAATGGGCCTGGCATCAACCGATTGGTTGATGGCAGCCGGTTGGAGGCAAGGTCTTTTTATGCATTGTATTGAAGAGAATGCACCACAACCTTTACCATTTAATATGCAAGAACCACCTGGTTGTTATCAGTCACGAGATGCAGGTGTGTATTTTTATAATTATTCGACCAAAATTGTCACCCCAGACTAAAAATTCTTATAGTAATTGCCATTATTTGGCAAGCAATTCGAAAAATATTTTCAAGGGTTGTAGGAGAGCAAAATTTGGGCCTCGTAGTTCATTTGAAAGCACTCTTTTTGACCAAAAACGAGTTGCACTCGTCATAGAATGATTTGAGGATTGTTGTATTTTGAAATGGGGAAATTAAAAAAAATTATATTTGAAGAGTAGTTTTGAGCAATTCTGAGTCATTTTACGGGCCTATCTCATCTGGAAATCGTGATATTGCTAGAAATGAGCGTTTTTATCCAACTACAAGGTTTAAATTTTGCTAAAATGGCCTCTAGGGACTTTTCTATAAATGTTACCATAAGGATTTACAGTCCGAACTGAAACAATTGCTAGATGAAATAAAAATGAATTCAATTTAATGAAATTTAGCATACATTCGAGGCGCTGCTGCCCTTTGTGTGATAACTCTATTAACGGATTTGGTAGCAACAATCTTGACTGGTTTAGGATTAAGGACAAAGGAGCATCATTCCAAATTTAAATATTACCGTTTTGCTGTGATCGTTATGGGTTTGGCATGTAAGTTGAATATTTCATTCGATCGAAATCAATTAAAATTTCAATTTCCGGCTTATTTCTTCCAGTGATATCGATACTTATAGCTTTAATAATATATCCTGTATGTTTTGCTGCTGAATTGAATTTGGGTAAGTTTGAATATTATTCGATTATTTAAGGGGCCAGACTCGAACTCGGTAGAAAAGCGGAAATTTCAATAAACGATTTCTCGTTCCTTTTTTTATGGAATTTTCAAGTTCCAAAGCTATAAAATCCTGGTTATGCGGCATGGGATGTTCCTTTGAACAAGCTCGAGAGTTTGAATTTTTATTAAAATATGAAGGAAAAATCTCGTTCGTCACTTTTTTTTTGTCGAGTCCTAGTCCAGCTCCGCAGTACATCTTTTTCGATCCGGTGGTTAAAAATGCCGATATTTGTAATTTATAATTCGGTATCTTTCAACGGATTATAATGATTAAAACGTAAAATGAAAGAGCACTTTTTTGTTATGATTTTTTATAATTTTCCATATTTTCTCTTACAATTTGGTCAATTTTATTATGAAATTACGAATTTTGATAGAAAATTGAAAGCACTATTTAAATCGGTTAGTTTTCCTGCTAATTGATAAAAAAATTTGAAAACGTTTATTATTTCTCATTTCTACAATTTGTAAGATAAACGTCCGAAAACTGAGTGCACGACAGAAAAGAAAATTCCAATTTTGGGGAAGTTACGCGAAAATTTCACAAAATGTTCGCGGGTATTGTTTTCATATCAATATATGATGATTAATTTTCCGAAAATTGCCATGTTTGTTGAGGAATTTTTGGAAATTCTTTCGAAATTCGGCTACAAAGCAAACACTTGAGGAGAAAGTCATGATTTCGGGATGCGTTGTTTAGAGCAAATAGTTGTGATTTTGACCCATTCGTTAGGGATTTGGGCAAATTTTATTTACTAGGAGCCGGAGGGCTATCTATAAATTTCGTTAGACGCTTGGCAACTTTGAGTATTCGAGTTTATAACAAATAACAAAGAAACCATCTATCCGTACTAAGAATTAGTCGATCTACAGTCTATATCAGATTAATTCTCCAGGAATATTCAAGTTTCCCAACAAACGTGACAATTTTCGCAAAATAGTTATGTTTAATATGTTTTATATGTTTAATTGGAATTCTCGTTTCTGTCATGTATTTTCTATAAGCTATACAATTGTTTATTTTTCAAATTGTAGAAATGAGAGTGAATAAAATTTGTCAATTTTTTATTGATTTTCTGGGAAACTAACAAGTGCATTGTAAAATTTCTTGCAGGCTTACAAAGCGCCTCAATTTTCCATCAAAACCAATCTTTCATTGCAGAATAAACAATACTATCCAAGTTTTAAGTGAAAAAAATGGAGTATTATAAGAAATTTCAATAAAATTCAATTTTCCACTATGACTCCAAAACCGAAACCATTTTCCGACCCTTGAAATGCTCTTTTAGTTCCGTTTAGATCATTAAAATTCGTTGTAATATTTCGTTTTTATTTTTATTTATTTTTTTAATGTGTGTCTATAGGCAATCGGACGATATGGGAATTTGGTTGGGCCTATGGTGTTGGTTGGGGTGCAGCCATATTCTTATTTGGTGGTGTTATTTTATTAATGTGTGATAAAGAAAGCGAAGAGATTTATTATAAAGAACGTAAAATAGTGCACGATAACGATTCGAGGGCCTAGTGGCCACATAGTCTGCCCGATGTTGTTCTCTGATCATAAGAGATATAATGCTGTTGTCGCTGTTTCTCTCAGAGAATGTACTACAGTGAATGAACGTTTCGTGTGAATGTGGTTTTATTCAAGAAAAACATAACAAAACAAAACAAAAATGCTGTATATTTTGTGGATGTGATTTGGGCAAAAACTATTCAATATTTAAACCTAGTCAGTTTGATGATATTAAAGCGACATTTCGGCGGTTCAATTTTAATTTTTAACAATTTAATTTACAATTATATTTTATTGTATAAACGAAAAAAGATTACAATCAAACTGATTGGCGATAATTTTTTTAAATTTCTATTTGTTTTGTAATTTAATTTTTGAGTTGCTTGCCTGGTTATATCACCGGTCAGCCGTTTTGTAGTTGTTACCAAAATTTTTATAAATTGGCATAAATTACTACTGATAATTTAAACTGAATTCGAAAAATATTTGTTTAAACTATCAGAAGAATTTATGCTGGGTGTGTGATGTGTGCGACTGAGAGACAACCCGGGCAGGCTAGATATAATAAAACAAAACAAATATAAATGAAGACTTAATAATAAAACAAAAAGACTCTACTAGATACTCGTTTAATAAAAGGAATATTCAGAAAGTAAATGTTGAGGAACAATTCGAATAGTGATGTCAATATTTATAATAAGATATAGAGAAGTACCGTTCTCGAATAGTGTTCGTTAAGTTATTTTTGTGTTGTTGTTAAATTGTGCAGCTAAGGAATTTTCAATAAGAAGAAGGGCATTAATTTATTCTTTAGTTTAAACATAAAATTATATTTTTGTATTAAATGTATAAAAAACACAAATAAAGTTAGAACGTATACAGCTGTATGTTAAAATCGACCAATATCTAGAAATTAACATCAGCTGTATATAAACTAATTTTTCCGGGAAATAATTCCGAAAATCAAGCATATCGATCTTTGATTTTTTTTTGACTAGTATTAACGACTTTTTAGTTCTTAGATATTGTGTAGATAGACTATTTTAATAATAATACTGGACCAATTTAATTTCACAATTCTTGTTTGATATTAAACTGCCGTTCGATTCTATTTTAGTTTCGAAATTCTATTTACAAATGTAAATAATTCAATAAAGCATGGTATAAAATAAAACAAAAAAAAATGTAGTGTTGTGATATATAGCTTATGTAAATACCATAGATGTTTAAGCCATATATCTATTTAAATTGAACTATTTATAAAGAAATGAATAATTAATCAGGAAGATGAAAATACGATGAATCATAGAACTTCCTTGATCTCTCTCTGTCTGTCTCTATTTTCTTTTCGTCTCATTTTTTATTGACTTATTTCCACCAATAATAGTCCAAATAATTAGACATTCCATATTATGTAAATTATTGTTAATAATTGTATAATAACAACAATTCAATAAGAATATTTAATGTAAAATGTAGCGATGATAACGTTTCGAGGATTTTCTTTTATCGTTTATGGAAAACAAGCACATTATTGTACCTATTTCTGTCATTAAAGAATTATTTGTATTAGAAGAACGTTTTACTTACCTATCTGATGAAGTTTGGCTGAATTTGGATACAAAATATGAAAGATTTGATGTGAAAATTACATTAGATAACATATCCCCTTTTTATTTAAATGCCGAGTAATTGGAAGCATATTTTAAGGAGTTATTGTGGGTTCCCAGAGAACTTTTTAACAAAACTTGGGTAGAGAAGTAGTGGAAGTAGTAACTTTTTTTCAAAATTTTCATCCACTTTTTACATAAATTGACTCAGGATGATTTGAGGATTCGCGGAAAATTGTTTTTTTCTGTTTTGTGGCGCTGCATCCTGAAAAATCAACCGTATAACAATTGAAATGTCACTAGTTATTCGCCTCTTCAGCTGTTCTATTTTTACCTTACTTGAACAATAGTAGGGTGACAGTAATGATAATAACAATACAACTACCCTATTACTGTCCACTCAAGATAAGTTGATACAAACCTGTTCTTTTAAGTAACAATGTTAGGAGTAAATTGTTCAGAATTTCGCTTGAAATTGCCGTAACAACAAAGGATTATTTCCAATTATTTCAGTAAATTTTGTATCAACTTATGCTCAATTATTTACTAAAAAAAGATAAGTAATCGTTACGTCATCTACTAGATCCATGAATAGTATTTTTCTGCATTCCAGAATTACTCTAAAAGTGTGTAATGGAAATGCACTTTGCTTTAAAAAATAACGAGGTTTAAATTGGTTTTTTTTGCTTTTTTGTCAAATGCATTTATATCAGTTATTCCATCGTGGGGTCAAGTCAGCTTGTTTTTCTTTAAATAAATAAACATTGGATCGTTTTAAGAGACTACACCAGTGATTTTCAAAAGCTCCAGAAGTCTTGACCATGTAAATTACTAATTAATCTTTAAAGGGCCACTCATTTTTCATTTCTTGGATTAAAAAGGATCGCTTGTTGAGAAACACTGGTTTAAAACTTGATGTGAACGATGAAGGAGGCGAGCGACTTTTACATTTCAATTTTTTCGTGGCCAACCTCGGCTTAATTTTTGTCGGCTTAATTTTGTCTAAAGGGCGACTTGAAAAAACCATTTCCCAATAAGCTACATGGTCGCACTTTAGCTAAAATATTCACTAATTTCTTGAAATATTTCCAATCACTCGACAATTAATGGGAGTTCGGCACGGTAGGTACAATTTAAAAAAAATGGGGGTGGTATAATTGTTTATTTATTAAAAAAACAGATTTTATAAAATTCGTAAAACTAATCTACAGAATACAAAAAATTAATGCAGTATAACATTGAAATAAAAAGCCTCATCAGTTGTAATTATCACAAACAATATGATTTAGTCATTTGAATTCTGAACTAAATTCAAAATCTCTTCAATATTATCGTAAAGTTGGTTTTTTTCTTCCGAATCCTGGGGTACAACATTTGGTTCAATACTTTTAGGTTTAAGGCATTTAATTAAACCAACACCTTCATCATATGAAGCATGTGTTGAATAACATACTTTAAAGTAATTTAATCCCATATCTTGTACTATATGATTATCATTTAAACTACTATTAGTCCATGACATTGCCGAAATCGATATTTTACGTTTGTATTGAAAATCAATATTAGTACAAATTCTCTTCCACGATTCGCAATTACTATGTATTGGTGTTAGATTAGCATCTCTTGTAACACAATTATCCATCTCAGGTACTCTACTGTAGAAATTATAATCCTTCTGATGAACATGTACAGGATAATTTAGAGTTTTATAAATATCGATAAATAAATTCTCATGGCCTATTTTAGCACTTGTAAGTAGATTAATAATATTTCGATCATCCATTTTAATCCAGTCTTGAATTAAATTACAAATTTCTCTAACACTGTCGTCGCGTGGAGGAAACGTTTTGTAGTCTTTTCGAAAGAAAGTTGTATCCAAATAGATTTTATCAATCGATTTCAATTCGCCCGTATCGTGGTAGAAGCCTTTATATTTAAGTATATCATTGGGTCTCATACGATAATCGCCTGTATATAAAATTGTATGTTGTCTAGTTTCGAATAGAAACATCACAGAACCTGGACAATGTCCCGCTGGTATCAGCGTACAACTAACCATTCGATCTTCATCTATTTTTATTATTGTTGAAGAACATAACTCCAATTCTAATAAATGTTTTGAAATATCAGGATCTTGAAACTCTGGGTACATATTTCTTAAAATTCCACACGAAACATGAGAAGCATACAAAAACTTATTATTTTCAACTAATTGTTTTATAAATTCCTCTCGACGATAATTAAGATAACTAGGATAATTATATATACCTTGGATATGATCAGTATGACAATGTGATAAAAAATAAACTTTCGATTGATAAGTTTCGCTAGTAAAACGATCCAAACAAATTCCTGGTATTTCGGCAATAAAACCACTAAAAGTACTCATTTCAAATTCGACAAGTTCAAATGACGCGCCAATCGCCGGCCGGAAATATGTCGTCGTTGTTTTTGGCGGTTGTTGTGTTGTGATGTCCTTCGAGTGAAAGAGAGGTTATTTATCGTTAACCTAATTTTTTTGATTGATAAAATTTTAAAAATATCGACAATTATTGAAAGTTCGCTTTATTTTAATAAACTTTATAAAGAAAAATCGATTTGATAATGAATAATGTAAGTACTTGCACGATTTTGTGGTTTTTCTTTATTAAAAATGTTGTAAATTACGCAGATCTAGTTGGCGATACTAGCGACAATTGAGCAGCCATTACTCGAGAATCCGTTTATGAAGGTCGTCGACGCTTCTATGTTCGATAAAGCTTGGTTAGGTTGTCAGTTTTTCCAATTTATTCTCATGTAAGTTGATAATTTTGATCAAAATCCATTAATTTCATTCAATTTCATTAGTATTTATTCGAATTTATTCAGTCTATCAACAACAAATCGCACACAAATATTTTATTGTGATGTAATTGCCGTTTTCCTTTCGTCCAATAAAGAGATTTTGATATGTAATGGACGCAATTATAACCGAATATCTCCGTGATTTACACGAATTCTCTGTTAGTGTCATTTGGAAATTGCTTAATTTTCATTGAATTCGATTCAATTGGAAAAATTATCGGTTTGTTTACATTTTTCAAATTTTGTAAACTTTACTAACCTCAATTAATGCATAACCTCACTTGTCAAAAAACCATTTTAACCTCAAATTGTTGCCAAAAGGCTTATCCGATTGAAATCCAACAAATTAGAGATTCACCCCTCATAAATAAACTTAAATTTAAACGATATTGCAACGTACAATGGATGTGCAATCATTTCAACAATTTTCGCAAGCGTACGGAAATTTGAAAAATTTACTTTACAAAAAAACGATTTAAAACAAATTTTGAACGGAAATACTGTCTTATCGATGTTTAAAATTGATCCATACACTATTACAGATATTTCCACCCAGCCATCGATAGGTTTTCTAAATTTTCTCAATTATTGTTTTCCAAAAATCGCCCTTGAAGACTGTTCAAATTGCCTCGATTTCTCGTAATTTTTAAATCAATACACCCCTATTTCTAAATTTTATAAATTCCATCAACCGATAAACGAATATAACGCTTGATTCTCAATATTTCGACAATCAACGAAAATTTATCCCATTATAACTCCTACTTTATATTATTATAAGTTTAATTTTCAGTATAAATAATCAATAATCTTCTAAAATAACGTACAAATTTTCCATAACACCACATAATTGCAAATGTTTAATGATTGCGCAACAATTTTGTGATAATTAGAAAGGGTTGTAAATTAAAAAAAATAAAATTATATTATTTGTAAATTAGCTTTCTGATTGTTTCTTTTTTTGTAGATTTTAAATATGTTTTGGAGACACTACAATAATGGAAGATAATTTCGCATTAACGTGGGAGGACCCAGCAACAGTTGTACAAAGTGAAGAAGTAATTTGTAGTATTGAAAATGAAATATTACCAAATGAATCAGAAGAATTTACTGGTGTTGTTAGTAATGAACAAACAGCCGATACTACAATAACCATTGAAGAACATGAAGAATATGAAGAAGAAATGGAAGAAATTGTCAATGATGGTGGTGTAGAAACCGAAGGCGAACTAGAGGAACAAATTGAAGAAGAAGAAGAAGAAGAAATTGTAGAAGAAGATGATGAAGAAGTTGTAATTGGTGATGATCAACAAATCGTCCAAGAAGTTGTAGAAACTGTTAATAATGAAACTGAAGTTGTACATCCAGACAATATTGTTTATTTAACTGATGATAATGTTATTGTAATGCAATCGGATGATGTTGTTGCCGATGAAATAATAGAAGAAATACCAATACAAACAAATACTAATAATGATACAATTACAACAAATGATAATAATTTTCAACAACATTTTATGGATTGTCAAGTATCAGAAGAGATTGTAACTGAACAATGGGATGAAAGTTGTCCGGAAGAAATTATTGTTGGTAGTGAAGAGGCTGTTGGTGGTACAGAAGAACAAACAAATGAAGATTTCGATATACCGTTACCAACCGATCAAGATGAATATACAGCATCAAGACCGTATCCATGTGATTTTTGTAGTCGTCGTTTTCGTAAAAAAGCCAATTTAATGAATCATATGGTAGCACATCAAACTGATCGTCCACATGGTTGTAATTTATGTGGTGTGCGTTATATACGAAAATGTGATTTAATGAATCATTTAAAAATTCATGCTTACGTACCAGAAACTGATGGTATTGAAGAAGAGGAAACACAACAATTTGATGAATCCGATCAAGAGAAACGTAATAGTAGTAGTATTATCAATAATAATAATAATAATAATAGTAATAAGAAGATACGATCGTTTGGTAAACGTAATAAAAAGAAAATTAAAGACGAATATGATAATTATGAGAATGATGAAACTGGAGCGTCCAGTTCGAAATCTTATAATTATGTTGATGAAGATATGCGTTTAATGGAAGCAATGCAGAATAATGTAAAACACGATTATAGTGAATATACTGAATATATAACTGAAAATCAAACAGTTGAAGTACGTTATCCAATCACCGATCCACGTAAACCATTCGTTTGTCAACATTGTGGCGTTGGTTTTGCTAGAGAGAAAGCATTAGCCTCCCATGCCCGTATACATGGTGGTGATAGTCCATTTGAATGTCAAAAATGTGGTGAAATGTTTTGGGATTTAGCATTAATGCGCGAACATGTACGTACAAAACATGGTAGTGATTTAGATGATTTAATTGATGATGATGAAGATGATGATAATGATGAAGATGATGATTATTCTGATGATGAAACAAAATATGGTACATTCTATTGTTCAGTTTGTGGTTTATCATTTCATCGACAAGATAATTTAAAACGCCATCAACGTGTCCATATTAAAGAAGAATATGTTAATGATCATGAATTCGGTCATATTTGTAATGTTTGTGGTGAATCATTCCCGGAAGCTTTAGATTTATTAGCACATGCTGAAGTACATGCACGTACATCGGATCATCGTTGTATGATTTGTGGTGAAGTTTGTACAGATGATCAATCGGTTGCTGTACATGTCCAAACGAAACATGGTAAAAATCTACCACCGAATACTTGTATGTTGTGCGGACGTACATGTAAAGATCGTCGTACATTATTGAAACATTCATGGGAACATTCGAAGGAGAAAAGTTTTGCATGTTCGAAATGTGCAAAAACATTTCATAATAAAGCCCGATTAAAACGCCATATGTTGTCGCATCGTAATAAAGTTGTATCGTGTGATGTATGCGGTGAAGAATTCCCAGATGGACGTTCATTAATGAACCATCGACATAGTCATAGTAGTTTAACTGGTCGACAATTTCCATGTCGGGAATGTGGTAAAACGTTCGGTTCACGTAGTTCCCAACAAATCCATATACGTATTCATACTGGTGAACGGCCATACGGTTGTCGTTTCTGTTGGAAAGCATTCGCCGATGGTGGTACATTAAGGAAACACGAACGTATCCATACTGGTGAAAAACCATACGCTTGTGCTGTATGTCCGCGTGCTTTCAATCAACGTGTCGTTTTAAGAGAACATATACGTTCACATCATTCCGGACCAGATCCGAAATACTCACATAGTGTTACACCGTATTGTTGTTCAGTATGTTCGGATATGTTTGCAACATCACAAGATTTAATTGTACATTTAATCCATCATTGTGATATGAATACAGCTATGAAGAGACAACCACAAGTTGGACCAAGAAAATATAAACGTCGACGGAAATTGAAACCGCACGAATTAGAAATGATATCGAATAAAGTTGATGATGAAATCGACGAGGAAGAGGAACAACAACAACAACAACAATACAATCAACAACAACAATATCAACCCGAACAACAACAACAACAACAAAATATCTATACAGATTCGGAGGATGATCGTGAAACACGCCGAAAAACCAACAACAAAAAAACCAAAAAATATTCACCGAAATCAAGTCTAAGTGATTCCTATAATGATTTCTATAATAGTTGTACATCAACTATAGAAAATATAAATTCGATTGTCAATTCGAAAACAACAACACCGATGAAGACGAAACGTAAAATTAAAAATGAATCAACAACAGGAACTGCTACAACTACAACAACACCAATACCGTCACGTCCGAAAATGATACACACACAAAAGACACGTGTACCCGTTGAAACTGGTGAAGATGGTAAAGTGAGACATAAAACGAAAACGTTAATCACACGTACACAACCGACGGAATTAAAATCATCAACAGGTGAACGTATACGGCCACGTACAAAGAATGTTAGTTATCATATATTGAATAATGAGAAATTACCAATTGCCACGTTCCCAGAAGACGATCAAGCCGTTGATAATTTATTAAAAGACGAATTAAGTGTAAATAATGAACAGAATAATATTACTAATAATAATAATAATAATAATAATAATGGTGATATTGTGCTGGAACCAACTGAACAAACACCAGAAGTAGCATCTGAGCAGATTATTGAAAGTGATAACGGTGCATTCCCAACGAATATCATTAAAGTAACATCGACACCGACTCAATTACATAATCTACGTCCCGGTCGGCATTTAATCGTACCGTATAATAAAGTTCGTATAGTTAAAGGCGGTATGATTGTAACGAAAAGTAAAGAGAAAGAGAAACGCAATAATGAACCGGAAAATATTCTACCAGATGTTGAAACTGATAATAATCACGATGATGGTGGTAGTGTTGGTAATAATAATCGAGATTTGGCTAAAATTAAACAGGAAATTGTGGATCCGAGTCCGTTACATGAACTAGCTGAAATATCAATGCAACATGCACAAAATATTTTTAAATGTGAAATGTGTAGTGCCGTTTTCTCAGATCGGGGTAAACTCTTAGATCATGTACCAATACATATATGATTGTAAATAATTGACGGACTCGTTTTTCGTTTTTGTCTGATAACATAGAAGAGATATACTTAATTTAATTATGGTTTAAAATTTTGAAATATTACCCTTATTATCTTCATTTTGTAACAATAATAATAATAATATGATATAAATAGTGTCGTAGAATTTGCTAACTTGTTATTTCAATTTTTGTATAATTTTTATTCGAGTTGTTTGAACATAATGTAAAAGCGACAAGACAGAGAGAATTGTTTGTTGTATAATTAAAAATTATTACAGAAACGCGAAATAATACAAGTTGTATTTAAAAAATCTATTTGTAAGGACTTTAGTTAGTGTATATAATTTCCTCGTCTTTTTTTCTGTTCGATTTTCTAGAATTTCAATAAACTACACTACATTATATAGTAGACCAGTGTAAGTTGTATGTTATTTGATGGAAATAAAAATATTTGGTTAGGTATAATCAATATCAATTGATTTATTATAGTGGAACTGTAGTAATAACGCCATCTATTGGTATTTATAGTAATTTATCACAATACAACATTATTTATAATCAGGTACGCACGTAGTTCAATTGGCAGAAACTCAAGAAAAATACTGATTACTCCATTATAAATCCCTGATTCTCGAATCATCAAACTATTGATTATAAGATTGTGATGTTGAATTAATATAACTGAAACTGAACGATGGCTTATCATTGAAGGACACCTGAAAATCATCAAATCATTTCTCAATTTAATTGTCGAATATTTAGCGAATACTTGAGCGGTTGAATTGTAGTTTCGAACGGTGTGATCTTTGATTCTCGGCTCCAAATAAGGCTCCGATAATACACCCTGCAGCATTCATTTCAATCATAAAAATATTCAAATTATACAGGATGAACTAAGAGGGTGGCCTAATTGTTTAAAGCTCCTGAAATTTGGTTTAGCCGCCCGAACTACCTCTAGGAAATATTTTCATGATTCTATCAACCCCCGGTATATGGAGTGGTACTTTCTTAATTTATTATAAATTTTGATTCTATAGTAAAATTGAAGAGGACTTTGATATTTGAGGACTTGGCTTTTTCTGAAATTTTAAATCCTGTAGAGTTTGATTGTAGTTTAGATGGAATTAATTTATAATTGATTGATCTTTCAGCATTTAACTGAAATTTTTGAATTAGAATATCTCGATTATTTTCCATACAACTCTATTTGTTTTACTATAATTGGATAAAGTGATAAATTCCGTATCGAATTCTATTGGAATTTCCTAATTATCTTTGATAATTTTTCAGTTATTCCAAATTTTCAGTTTTCTTCAATTTCAACCACCGGAAAACCTAGAAGGCTTAGTAGAACAACTGTCAGTTCAATTGTTATAATTACAATTTAAATTAACTCAACTAATTGTTTTTTTTTTACTAATTGTAAAATAACAGGATTGATAATTCAATTAAGATTTGTTAATTTATCAAAAATTCGCTCAAACTAATTGGAAAATTTCCAAAATTAACCCCATTTACGACAAATCTACTATGCCTTCTATGTTTTTCTTTATTATACGAATTGTTTAAACATAGTTGGCTAGATACTGGATAATTTCAGATAAGTGTAGTGGAACATTTTTAGAACTGACAAAATATTAGAGATAGAGAAACAGATACAGTTCGATACAGAATTTCTTCTTCTATCCAATTGTAAAAAGAAAAATCTAGTATTTCATTCAAAATAAGGATATAGTTTGAAAATTGCCTGAAATTAAACATTAATTTCATATAAATGCTGAAAGATTATTCAATTCTATAAAATTTGATAGAAAGAACAATATTTATGATATTAGAATGTCAAATTTCAATTATTCAAACGCAATAATTTCTGGAATATGAATTTTTCAAACAAATAATGCAAAATTAAAAATTTCAAAATAAACCAAAATTCCTGAAAAACCGTTAACACTAGACTATAAGTTATATTAGCAATTTCACCAAAGAATCAAAAAATTCAAATAAACTACGATTTCTTTTAAAATAAGCTGGGAAAACAGCTGTAAAGCACATTCTTATACAACGAATAGACCATCCTCTAGACTCACCCTGTATAAACAAATTACCTTATTATTAATTTCTGGAAATATAGTACTTAGATTGAAATTCGTCAACGATGTACCAGCATTATTAATAGACGGCGATATTTCTGGATGTTGTACATTCGACCGACCATTATTATTATTAATATTACCACTACTAGTATTGTTATTGTTATTATTATTATTATTTGGTGGTACCGGTGGTAAAGGCGGTGGTAATAACGTACTTGTTGTCAAATCGTTCTGTTTTGTTGGATACAACGGATTTTTACATGGATACAATTGCGGTGTTGGTGTTGTTAGAAATCCAGTATGGAAATCATCTGGCAATATCGGCGAATTAATTGTACCAGGCATTGAAAAGAATGAAAAATCTACAAAACCAGGTAGATTTGTATTCATTTCGTTTTGTTTCTTCCTCTTTTTATTACCAATATTATTAATACTACCATTACTATTTAGATTATTATTAATTGAACAAATATTCTGTTGATTATTACCAAGAATACGATTCTTATTATACGATTTATCTTTATTTTGAGCCGATGAAGACGTTGATGTTATTGTTGTAGTCGGTGGGAATAAATTTAAATTATCCGTATAATCGTGCGTCCCCATATCGTGTATGAAACTATTTGTTGATAAATAACTCGAAGTTGTCGTTGATGGAGCCGGCGGCGGTGGAGGCGGCGGTGGTGGTGGTGGTATAAAACTATTACTAGTATAATTATTATTCTGAAAACTAGTCGAGAAATTGTGCCCGAATGTTTGCGGATGATGGTGGTGGTGGTGGTGATGATGATGGGAATAATTCTGGTTCTGTTGTATACCATAATTATTATCTTGTGTTGGTAAATCCACCGATGGAAAATAGGGTAATATTGGATTTTCCGGTAGGAAAGGTGGTGGTACTGTTAATTTATTTGTTGTAGTTGTTGATACACTATTAGTTGTTGTTGTTGAATAATTTTGTCGACTCTGCGGTAACTGATGACTAATTAATGCTTCAGCTGAGTAATTCTTTGATAGATTCCGATGATTCTTCGTACTATCACAATATAAATCATTATTCTCCTGTATATTATAATTAATTTGTTTTAATTGATTCTTATTATTTTGTTCTTTATCTTGCGCTTTATTATTACCACCAGAACGACTCTTTTGTTGTTGTTGTTGTTGTTGGTGAACTTTCTTTGAAGACCTATTACCACTATTCCTTCGATTCGTAGTCCTTGCCGGTATACTTTCATTTTTATTATGATCAACTAACTGACTAACAGATAAGAAATTACTTTGATTCTCGTACGTTTTATTATTACCAATTTGACGCCGGTTATTATCTTTTTTCGAATTAAATTTATGAACAGTATCAGTCTTTGTATCATTCAAGAAATTCGTAGTTGTTGTAGTTATCGAATTATTCAACGATAAATCCCCAACTAAAGTCGGTAATGTTGTAAAACTATGTGTTGTTGGTTCGAAAAATTGCGGCAATTTCGTTGGCGACCAAGAAAATTGATTATCTTCAATATCATTCTTTTGATGATGCGGATGATAATGATGATGATGATAGTTGAGACTCAAATCTAAATTCTTTTTATTTTCTTGATTATTGTCGTTGTTGTTGATTAAATTATTCGAATTTTGATTAATTGTACTAAAATATGTTGTTGTTGTTGTTGCTGTTGTTGTAATTGTTGTAACAAGAGGATTTGCAATATAAAAATCATTATCTTTTGTAAATTGTGGTAAATTATAATCGGGTGTTGTCATCCAATTAACCGGCGGCCGGTCATTTTTATTCTTATTCGAATTACCAAGAAATTTCTCTTTTATAAATTGTGTTGTTGGTGTTACAACCGTTGTTGTTGTCGTTGTTGCTGTTGTTGTTGTTGTTGTACTATAATAATTTGTATTAAAATTCAAATCATTCTTCCTATAATCCGTATAATTTTCATAATTCAACGAATAATAATTCCTATTATCAGTTCGGGTAATATTCTTATAATAATTCTGATTAAAATTATTATCATTATAGTTATAATTATACGTATTACTATTTGTATAAAGTGGATCTGGATAATTTTTAATTATTGTTGAATATGTTGTAATTTTTGTTGTTGGTGTTGTTAAGTCATCAAAGTTATTGTAATTATAACTCGATTTATAATTCGTGTAATTCTTTTTTGTTGTTGTCGGTATTGTTGTTATTGTTGTTGAAGTTGTTGGTGTTGTTTTCAATTGACAATCCGTTAAAACTGTCCCATTATTACCACTATTCTCCAACAAATTTACATTTTTATTTGTTGCCAAACTTGTTGAAGTTGTTGTAATAGTTGTTGTTGTTGTTGTTGTTGTACTAGCAGTATTATCGTAATTATAAAAATGATTAGTTGAAAAGAATGATAAATTATCTAAATTCAATAAATTCGGTGTTAAATTATCAGATTGTGTTGGTTTTGTTGTATCCATTGTACCAATTTGTAATAAAGTTGGTGTACCACGTTGACTTTCTACAGTATTATTATCTTCTTCAGTTACTTCAGTTACTTTAACACCAGTTAATGATGATACTAATGGAAATGCTAATAGGAAAGCGGCTGTTGGTGATGTTGATTCCGGATTTTGACAACCAGATGGTACTTGTAATGTTGCAAATATATCATTTGATAATTCCGAATGGTTCAAATTCAATTCTAAATTTTTTACATCCTGTTGTTGGGTTGTTTTTATCGATATTGTTGTTATAGCTGCCGTTCCTGTTGTAGTAGTTGTAGTAATTGTTTTAACAGGAACTGTTTCTATTGTTGTTGTTGTTGTCGTTGTTATTGTTGTTGTTGATATTGTAGAAGTAGCTTCATTTACACTTTTTTCTAACATTTCTACTACATTTCTATTCTCTGAATTGCCACTAAATTCAACATTATTATTCTCTTTATTACCATCTATTGACTCAGTTATTGTATTTTTTGTTATAGTTGTAGCAACAGTTGAAGTTGGTAAATTCTCTTTATCAATTTCGCTAGTTTTAAGTAAATCCTTCGAATTTTCTGTATTTCCAACTGAATTCTTCTGACTTTTATTTTCTTTAACAATATCGTTAACAACCTGTGGATTACTTTCCGATTTCTCATTAGAATCCCCATTTTTATTTCCACTATCACCATCAATTTTACTCTTTTTACAATTCTCTTTATCAATATCAATCGATTTACGTTTCTCACCACTCTCGTTCGATTTCTCCAATTTCTTCTTATCGTTTTTAAACGTTTTATTATCAGTTTTTTTCAAAACCACCTCATTATTACTATAACGCGATGTTAACGCCGGTATCGGTACTTTATTAGCTTGTGTTGTACGAGTTAAACAATATTTCGGTTTAATACGAGTTAGTGTTTTTATTGTTTTTGTTGTTTCTATACTTTTCGATTGATTTGTTGTAATTTTCGGTAATAAAATCACTGTTGGATTTGATTGTGTTGGTAATATTGTTTGTTGTGATGGCGGTGGAGCTGGTGGTGGTGGTAATACCGGTACTATAGTACCATTAGCTAGAATTAACGTACCTGGCCCTAAAGTTGATGTCTGAACTGGTGTTATAGTTTTATTATTAGAATTCTTTATATTTGTCGATACTAGAGGTGTGGTTAATAAATTCGAATTTGCCAACACTAAAATAACGCTAAATTATAAATTAATTTGACAATAATTTAGTAAAAATTACCAGTTGAGGTGTTTGTTAATATTCCATTAGATGGAGCGTTTGTGATAACATAACAAGGTTGTGTTACTGTTGGTTGTTTTGATAAAACAATAACACAATTCGGTTTTGTTTGATTATCGGATTTCTTCTTTTTTGTTGTCCTCAATTTCTTATTTTCTGTTCTATTTACAATAACTTTACGATGTTTCGGTGTACCATTATTAGTTTTATTTTTATTCGCAATTTTCTTCAATTTATTCTCGTTATTCTCCTCTAAAACCACCTCATTATTATTAATGAATTATTTTAAAAAACTACATTAATTACTACTGTTTTCTTGTTCTTTATTTTGTAGAATTTTAACTTGCTCGGGTGTAAATCGATTCGACCAATACAAATGACTGCGGAATTTCTTAACAATACCACAACCGACCGGTATGGTGATTTTCGCGTCACGTAATAAACAACACAATTGTTCATTTTTACTCAACAATTTCCTTAAACGTTCTTGTAATTTTCGTATTTCATCATTTCTAATTTTCTTCGTTTTCTCTTCGTTATTATCGCACGTTAATTCTTTGATTTTCTCTTGAAGTTCCTCGATAAGTTTACATGCATTTCGCAATATATCAAGCTTGCTGGTATTCACCGAAGGATCGTAACAAGGTAGTAATTTACATAATTGTTGAAAGGCTTCGTTTAAACGATTTCTACGCTCTTTCTCCCATTCGCGACATTTACTAAAATTAAATTAATAAAAATGAGAGCAAAATAATAAAAATCAAACAAATTCACCTCGATTCTCTCGGCATTATTTTATTTAAAAATAAACCATTTAATCATTTGGAATCTTTCTATTTATCGAAAAAAATCACATAACCTCAAAGGTTTGACAACTACAATCTCACACTAATTGTAGCTCAATGGTAATTAATGCAAATTTTTATCAAACGCTTATTATAAAGTAATGCTAATCATCAATTAATTGAATTTAAATTATAAATAATAAATGTTTTAAACTAGAGAAAATATTAACTGCCTCGAAATATATGGTGTTAATTTTAGGAATAATTGTACATTTGACAATGTAGCATAATTATCATAAATGTCAATCCCAATTTTCATACAAGGTTGCCAATTTATTTTATATTTGAAAATATCGGTGATAGTAATTAAAAAAAAAACATAAACAGAAATTATGATTGTGGTCCTGAATATTATTTTTCAATCAGTTTGCTCCTAATGTGTCGATTTTAATTGTTATTTTAAAAATAGATTGAATTTGAATAAATCTGACAATGTTGCTGTACTTACTATAGTATGTGATAGTTATATACTCAGTTGACTAGATTTTAGTACCAAATTTTTAAATTTTCTATTTTTTTAATTAAATTAAAGGGATGTAGAATTAATTATGATTTATCAGAAACAGAAAGGATACCGTTTATCAATTTGGCATCTATTTCCCGTGCTGTTTTCTTTAATGTTCTTAGTAACAGTTTTTCTAACCTTCAAACTACTTACAAATGGTAATTATATTATTATTTAACGATTAAATCGTTAATTTAATTACGATTTTAGACCATTGTAATTGTTCGAAAAAGGAGACAGTAATACAATATATAACAAGACCGAAACATTTAATCAGTAAAGATTATGAATCCGAACATAAATTGGCTGTTCTTGTACCGTATCGGAATCGTTTCGAGGAATTATTAGAATTCGTCCCGTATCTTCACAATTTTCTCAATGAACAGAAAATCAATCACGACATATTTATATTGAATCAGATCGATAATTATCGTTTCAATCGTGCCTCATTGATCAATGTTGGTTATTTGGAAACGAAATCGAATTACGATTATATAGCAATGCATGATGTCGATCTATTACCGTTAAACAAGAATCTGAGTTACAAATATCCAAAACAACCGCTACATCTAGCCGCACCCGAATTACACCCGAAATACCACTACAATAAATTCATTGGTGGTATTTTATTGATAAATCGGGAACATTTCGCCCTTGTAGACGGTCTATCGAACAATTATTGGGGTTGGGGACTAGAAGATGACGAATTCTATGTACGATTGAAGGATTCTAATTTGAGCATTACACGGCCGATTAATATATCGACAGGAATGAATGATACTTTTAAGTATTGCGGGTTTCAATTGTGATTTTTTTTCTAGATTTTATATTTTATGATTGTAGACATATTCATGGTAAAGATAGGAAACGTGACACTGTTAAATGTTATAATCAAAGGGAGATTACAAGGAAACGTGATCGTCAAACTGGTCTACATAGTCTTAAATATAATATTGTTAATTATAAATCGATGACTATAGGTGGTGCACCCTTGACTGTTGTTAATATTGAATTGATTTGTGATCGGACTAGGACACCATGGTGTGATTGTAGTATTGATAAGAAAATAAAATAAGTGTCGATGGATAATCACTGTGATAAAACCGAAAGATTTGGTGTAGTTGTAATAAGAACCACTGCCCGATAAGTTTTATAAATAATGATTTTAGTGCAATTCTCGAACAAAACGTCGGCGATTATTACTTTTATTTAAATAATAGTAAAACAAATTAAGAATAAAAAGTATAAATATTGATGACAGACAATATTATCCATCGATTTATCTAAACAGCCCTATAATTTCACAATAAGTAGATGGGTAAATCTCGAATTAAAGAATATTAAGGGAATTTTTGAGATTTATTTCGTTGGGACTCGAGCATGATCCCAATTTTGTCAAAAAAGTTTATTTTCCTGGGAAAGAACGTTACTAATTCAAAAAGTTTCAGAGAGATGGCGTCACTAGTGATAACTGATAACCAAATGAAATAGGGTTGCCTATACGCGTTATAAATAAGAATAAACTAAACACAAGAGGCTTTACTTCTTTTTTAATATAAAATCGAAATATACGCTTTTTATTATTCTCATGTATACAAGAGAAAAAACAATTTTAAGTATGATGCCATTTTTATCGACGGAAAAACATATCTAGAGGGTGAAATCGTTACACGAAAGGGGTACTTTTCAGTTTCACATACTTGCAGTTGAAAGAATCGAATGGTAGCAACAGCATTATTTTCAGGGTAAAAAATGCTTTTGGTTGTAGTGAAATGATGAAAGCAAAAGTCATAAGGGTTGAAATTTTTAAAACTATCCATCCGATTTTTATGAAATTAACATCGAGTGAAAAAAGATAAAAGTAGGAAATACCTGCTCTAACATTTTTCGCTATAATTCACAATTTTTCAAAATAATTGCATGTTCTAGATTCAAAAATGCCCTTTTTAACGACATCTTAAGCGTTATTTTGAGCGACAAGTTGAAGGAAGAATCGCCAATTAAAGATTCCTTTGTAGTTGTAGTAAGGATCACTGCTCAATTAGTTTTAGGAATTTACAAGAAAAAAACTAGAGATTATTACATTTATTTAAAGAATAGTAAAAAATAACAATAAAATAAATATGCTACAAATATTGAGAACATAAACAATATAGTTCATCTATCTAAACAGCCCTGTAATTTCACAATAAGTACATGAATAAATCTCAAAAATTTCTAATTAATCTAACAGCAGGAATGTGCGAATTTTTGAGACTTATTTTGACAATTTCGTTGGGACTCGAGCAATATCCCAAAATTTTATAGTAGACTTACAACTATTATAGAAGGCATGCAGGTCGAATTAGAGATGCCTGGAACAAAACAAAAATTAAACCATGCTAAAACACTAAAACATGCTTTAATTGGGGGGGGGGGGGGGGATGATTGGGAATAGAGGGCACAGCCATTTTTTTAATTAAAATAAAAGTTGATCAAACATGCATTCTATACAATCGTTTCTACATCACTAATAACTTCAATACCATGTTTTGTAAAGATAAATTTAATCAATTTCTCATCGCAACTTTTACATTCTTTTAACGAGAATTTCGTTTTATCATTCTGTTGATTTTGTGTTTTATTATTGGTGGTATTATCAGTGAAATTTGCACAACTTTTTGAATGTTTAATAAATGATTTGTCGTTATTCTTACATACCTCTTTTTTACAATTATTCTGATTATTGTTAACATTTTTTGTTGATTCATTCAGAATCTTATGTTCACCATTATTATCCATTATAATTTTTACAGCTTGTCCTGGATGGCGTGTTGTTACACCTGATGTCGTTGTATTTAAAAGATTCGTTTTCTGTACGGCATTATCAACTGTATCAATTGATAATTTATTATTATTATTATTACTATTATTATTATTTTTATTGAATAGTGCATTGTTACAAATTATCATGCAATTTGTTGGACTTGGTGATTCCATCGTAACATCCGATGGTGATGGTGTTAAAAAATTTGAATTAAATTCAGGCGGGCTTAAATAATACTTACTAAATATCCAGTTGCATTAAAATATATCGTTATTAATTTTTTAAAAATATCAAAAATTGTATCAATTTTAAAGAAAAATTGATTTTTTTACAGAATAAATCAAGAGTATGGCATATTAAAAGTATAAGAATTTATAATCGACAAGTTTCTGAAATTAGAAACTGTCGCTATATATTTAAGTGGACTTTGATAACGTGACTTACGTTAATAGTTTTTTAGGAATTTTAAATTTTGTTTGAAAAATTTATATTTTAAAAACTATTACCTTCGATTAAGTGAAATTAGAAATTCTAGTACTACTAATTTTGTAATTTCTATAAAATTTTATAGAATTTAATCATCTATTAGCGTTTGGTTGAAATGAATTTTTCTTTCAGACGATTTCCAAACTGAAATACCATTCTTATTTTAAATGGAAGACCATATTTTCTTTGAATAGAGAATTGTTTTGTATCAAACTATATTATAGTTGCTTATAGATATCTCTAAACACTTCTTTTATTTACAATTTTCAATTTTCATTAATTTTCTCCTTTCGTTGTAAGTGTCTAAAATCTAGTCGCCCAAAAAAGTGCATAGAAGGCTTAGCCAAATGACATTAACTGTCAAATTTCAGGTTAACAATGAGTATTTTACATGCTTTTTTTCCATTTTACTCAGCAAATTTCACATGAAAAAGGACTCTCATTAATATTCGTTTGATTAATTTTTCATTAAAAAAATCTAAAAATCTTTAATTATTTAGGTGTTAGTTGTGACAATTGAATTGAAAGTTGCTTTGCTACGCCTTCTATGTTTTTGTACTTTCTTTCAGGTGGAAAATTATCTTCAATAGAAAATCTTAAATAACTTAAAAATTATCAGAGGTAAGTATAGGGAACACTAATATATGTCGATACAGAATTTTTGTCTCTATCCAATCAAACAAAGAAACAGTGTGTTCCATTTAAAATAAGATATTATAGTTTGAAAAGTGCCTAAAGAAAAAAATCATTACACTTGAATGCTGAAAGATCTTTCAATTCTATTAAATTTAGTCTAAATTATATAGTTTAAATGTAAATCGTCTAGTCGAAAGTCAAAATTACTGAAAAACTATCAACTTCAATTAAATCATAGAAACTAAATATGCAATAAAAAATACGGGGGGTTGGGAAAAAAAACGAAAATCTTTTCTAGAGACAATTCAGATAAACAACTGTAAACCAAACGGGAACTTTCACCAATTCGTTTACTTTCAAAAGGCCATACTCTTAACTCAGCCTGTATACAACGGAAATACTTACGTTGCTTTCGATCCATACAAACAATTCCTATGAATATAATCAATAACTTTATCCGGTAGTAGATATTTTACAGATTCAGATCGTCTTAAAGCTTTCCGTATCTTTGTTGAACTAACTTCATTGCTTATCCATTCGGTTACAATAACAATATGTGACTGGAATTTAATAATTTAATAATAAATCATAAATGTCTCGTAGGTTTACCATATATTTGGTGAGAATATCAGAATTGTAAATAAATTCTAACGGATTCGTATTGGATCGTGTAACAACAATTAATCCATGTTCGCCAATTATAGCTTCAATCTATAGACGAATTTAAATTAATTAAAATTGAATTTTGATTGTAAAATTAATTGATTTACGTCGTCATCGTGCCATAGACCCGGTGTACCGAATGATTCCAATAAATCACCACCACACAATAATTTGATTTGTACAGGTCCTGAAATACTGTTGATTACATTATTTGGTAACCAATCAATTATATCTTCGTTGATTTTATCGTAATTATTCTCGTCAGAATGGTGCAATATTGCGTTGACTTGATTCTAAAATCGTTTCAATTACTAACTCTATAAATACAAAATTTGATTAATTTACTTGATGATATTGTAAAACGTGTCTAGTACGACTCCAAGTCTCCTGTCTACATTCCCATTCCGATAAACGTATCCAATCTGAAGCTTGTAAGGCCAATTTCAACATATTGATACGATGTGTTGATGATTCTAGATCTTTTTTACCGTAAGCATCATGCACTGGTGATATTAAACCACCGATCACTTTATATTGACCCATACGATGTAAATAATCACGTGCCACTTCTACAATTTATTCACGATATTAAATCGATTCCAATGATTCATTCAATATTTTAATCGGTTTAATCAAAAGAGAATTTTCAGTCTTACCGAATAATCGCAAGTGCATATTGGTAATTGGATTGAATGAACCGCAAGCCAATAAAATTACATTGGTTGGTGACATTTTCTGTGTTGTTGTTTGGAGTATTTTGACGAAAATTTACCTTAAAAAAAAACCTTTTTGACAGCACACTGGAAGTTGGGTTATGGTTGAAAACTGTCTGCGCATGACAAAACCTATAAATGTCAAATTGGAATGCGTTCGCAAATCGAATCTGAGATTGAACAATTTCAATTTACACAAACTTTACAAATTCAACTAATTACAGTACTCGAATATTCACCATTATGTCGAGAAAATGTTTTTGTTCGATATATTTTGTATTTTCGGCTTAAGAATTTCTTTTTCGTAATTTAGTAGAGCTACGAATAGATGTTTATATGTTGCTAAATAGCGCTATTGAATTATTGGTAAAACAGCCGCCATTGGCTGCTAATTTTGTTAGCAGGCACGAACAATCCCGAGTTCCAAAATTAACCGATTCTGCGTCGACGACCAAAGACGACAATTGTTTAAAAAATAGACAATCGCGTTTCCATGGTAATTAATAAACAAAACCTTTTTAATTATTAGCTGCAGTTGCAGTGATTTTATCTTAAGTGATTGATCATAATATAAGTTAAATTGCACATTTATACAAAAATACAAATAGATGTGATACTTTAAATCTAATGAGGCTTCATTTGTAGGTCCTGAGCCGTTATATGGGTTAACAAAAGCACAGTGGGAAAAAGAGATCTGCGGATGGGAAAACAGCAATAATATACTCCAAATTATTCATCGATTACCCGCTGAAAAATGCTAAGAAGCTTCTTGATCTTATTAGAAACGAATTAGGATTCCTAACGAGGCTTCTGACTGGACATTGCTCTGTTAGATATCACTTTAGTTAGCAGTGAAAGGTGTAAATTATGTGAATTGGATGATGAAACCTCCTAGCACCTCGGCAGCACAACTTTGGCATTTGCTGGGGTACGGAAAGGTTTCCCAGGGAGATAATTAACTTCACAAAGAAGTTATCCTTTTTATGATACTAATAGGTAGAGGTAGAACAGACGATATTGGTCGCATTTCTAGCTGTAAGTAGTCAATCGGCCCAATTAACTGACTGACCGGATATTAACAGAATTGTAAATAAATTGGAAAAATGCAGCAATTTATTCAATTTTATATACAAAAATACTATACAACTTTATAAATTTAAATAAAATCGTTACGCTCAATATATACAAAAGTTGATAAGAAAACGATAGTAATAAAATTGATCTGATTTTTCATTTTATTTCATCAAAATATATACAAAAACGAATTTTTGTAAAAAGAGAGCGAGAGAACTTAAATTCTAAAATTACCCTAAAATTCACTAAATTTGGCTAGAAGTCTCCCAATATAACTCTCTTTTATGAAAAACAGTGCAGATCATCATCTGCATTGAGATATAGAAGCGTCAACTTTCTTTGTTTTTTATTTCAATTTAATGCTAGAATAATTTAAAATAAGTACGGAAATATGTGTGTGCAAAATTCAACAATATACAAAAGCTTAAGCTTTAAAATTTCCATTTTATCGATTTAATGTTTGTTTTTTTTTTTTGAAAAAATTTGTCTCAACAATTGAATTCAATACGAATTTCAGGCACTAATGGTTTACTAAAATAAACAACAAATACAACAAATCAAGTAAAGATAATAAGCTGTATTAATGATAATGGTCCCAGTAGCTGAAATAATTTTTCTTCTTCAATATTTCACCCCTGAGATAAAATTTTCGATAAATAATTTGTGTCCGTTCCTTTTCTTTTTTTTGGTAACAATAAACATTATAACTAATAAATTAACTATACAAATAGAATAATAGAGAAATTCAAGAAAACAAAAATGAAACCTTTTTGTACCCATTGTAGAAATTAATGTTTTTGTTCTACTTAGAAACAAATCAAAGAGCAAAAAGGAAATTCTAGTTAATTAATTTTCTTTGTGCCATTTTGTATAGTAGATTGTGTTAGAACAAAACCTTTTGTGCTACCGTTCGAATAACAAGCTTTATACGAATCGGTATATTCGCTTTTTATGTAAGTGTTATTAAGTGTACCATTGCTATCCGATTTTTTCACTGTACCATTTTGTTGTTTTTCATCTTCAAGTACGGGCTAGAATAAAAATAAATTTAATTAATTTTAAAAAATAAATGAATTATAATTAAAGATAGTTACCATGCAGGCACCAGTATTGCTATTCTTCTTTGCATTCGTGTATTTAACTTTATAGAAATCGGAAAATAGGAATAAGAATAGAACACCATGTAGACCAATCCAGACCATGAAACTCTTTGGATAATTACAATCGGTAAATAATAATTGGAATTGATGAGCAAAAATTAACACGAATTGCACCTGGAATTTCATTTGAAAATTAAACCAATATATTTCGGTATATTGTAGAGATGTTGCGGAAGAAGCATAGCGAAAATAGAAATATCAATTTTTTTTAATTTTAACGAAATTTCCGGAAAACTGACAGGTTTACCGGAAAATCTCTGAGAAATTTGAAAGGCACTTTCAATTTGCTGTACACTGTGAAAAATTGAGTATATTGGCCAAATAATAGAAGAAAATATGGAAAAAAGCAGAACATGCTTCATGATCGTCTTCTGTAACTTAGAATTTAAATAAAAATTAAAAATAATAAAAATATTAAAAAATAAAAGATAAAATTAAATTAATAAATCCCACACTTTGGGAAATAATGGATTCTTGGTTTTCGAAAATAACTTAGAATTTAATCGGAATTTTTCAGAATAAAATTACAATTAGATACTTCTTGGAATGCTTTTTCTAACAGTTCTAACACTTTATTCGTCGTAATAAATTATGAAATAAAAGAGGTATCGATTATCAAAAATTGGTATTTTTTAGACATCATATCGAAAAATATAAATTCTCAAATTTCTAACAATTTTCAAGAAAACAAACCTACTTATTGGAGATTTGAGAGGCTCTTTCATTTGGAATATTGGCTAAATTATAGGGCATTATATGAAAAAAAAAACACACACACACACACAACCCCCATATTTTCTGTAACTCAGAATATTCATTTTCAAAAACAAGAATGCTTGAAATACTCCATTAATGTTATTTGATCAAACATAATTATTAAAAATTAGCATTTTTTTGACACTATATGGAAGAAAACGTTATAAAGTAAAGCCTTCAGTTTCGGTTAATTTGCTGGTAAACCACCAAAGCCATTAGAGGATTTCTTGAAGAATTGAAAAGCTATTTCAATTTGCTTTACGGTATGAGAAAATCATTGGAAAATCGGTAATATTGACCAAATTCTAGACGAAAATAAAACAAAAAACAGAAGAAAACACGACTGTCTTCTGTAATTCAAGATTCAATCAGCTTTCTCCAAAACAAAAATTGTTATTAGATACTCCTTGAAATGATGTTTTTCTAATGCTGTTTGATTCATATCAATATATTATCAAATAAGGAAAATATCGATCATTAAAAACTGCCAAATTACAGACATCAAAAATTAAAATATTCGTTTTAAAAATTACATAAACAGAAGTAGAAACAGGGCTCTCAAATTCTGCGATCGTAGTTTTTATCGAAATATCGATTATTTGACAAGAAATTCATGAAATATTTGAAGGATTTACATAAAGGTCATCCCTGAGGACCGTTTCAGCAAAATTTGAACCATGTAGTTCATCGGACAGTATATTAAAGAACGCTCGTTTAACAAAATATGGCTGTATTTAAAAACAAGCTAAATATGAGCAATTTTGAGTCATTTTGAGTACGTATAACTAATTTTTGAGAATTGCAACAACTTGAGAAACGATTTTGATTAACTTCTCGACAAGCTATAAGGTTCAAGTTTTGCTCAAATATTTTCGAAATTCCTCATCGAATAATAGGTGTTTTTATTTAAGTGGAACAGGCGGTATATTTGTTTTAAAAAGTACGGAAATGAAGCAGAAACAAAGCGAATTTGGCGAAAATTCGGCCTTTACAGAACCAAAAACAACGATCCGTAACATTTCTAATATATTTTTAATAATTACCATTTGGAAAGTTGTTAAATATTTCTTCCACCAGATATATTTTTGATATTGAGGTCCCATCGCTGCTACCATATAATAGAAATACATCACAATATGAACAAATGTATTGAGCAATGCAAAGAAAGTACTATGACCACCTATAATGTGGAACAATTTCGTATAATTCGATTATAATTTTGACAATTTTGAACAAACCTGGTGCAAATTTCAATCCCATCCATACAGAAAACGGCATACAACCATGATGGATAACATGCAATGTTGATACATGACTATTTTTCTTACGCAAAATGAAAAATAGTGTATCGAAGAATTCGGTGAATTTCGAGAAATAATACCACCAACACGTTCGAGCCATCTAAACAAATTAAATCAAATTAAATTAATCGATTAACAACAACATCAACAAGAAAAAATACCCTCAATGCCATTGGACTATTGGAATAATCAACAGGTTGACATCTAAAACTGTAACTACCCCACCATCCACTCATTAAGTACTGGAACAAAACCAAAAAAACATCAGATTTAATGAAATTAAAATTAAATTAATTACCTCATAAAATATCCATGCACTGAAAATTGTTTGTAGAAAATTATAAACAATCAATACATTCCTTAAATTGAATGGTTTTCGATTTTCCATTAATTTCGGGCCTAATACAGTGGAAAAGTACGCGTAAAATAAACAAATAGACAATGTAGGAAATGGGCTGGACATCATTGTCCAATCGTTAACACGAGGATCTGGAAAATTACAAGAAAATTTGAATAAAATCAATGACAATTAAATTTAATTAAAACAATAGTGATAACAACAGTACGGGTCATAGTAATTATAAAAAACTACAAAAATTACATATAGCATTATAGACAAGTTCATTGACGTATTTTACATATTGATTTTGGTTTTTTTCTGTAGTTTTCGATTGTATGTTAAATTCTTCGATTGAATGAATCCGAAATTAGATCATCAGTTAAATATACACCACCTACAAATTGTTTATTGTTGCTAATATTCAAACAAGGCCGTTTTCGTTCGTGTTCTATCTAAATATTTAAATTACTTCAATTTTATTATCATCGGTGCAAATAAATGGATTTGTTCAACTTCAATATTATATAAGTTGAAAATCAATTGAACAATAATTAGGCAAACACATGTGAAATTTATTTAAAGTGATAATTTTCGTTGTAATTACCAAATAACGTATTATATAACAAATCTGTTCCTTTTCGATTATTTATAATGATTGTGGAATGGATGAAAACTCTATACGGGTTTTTAATAATTTTTTTACCTTCTAACTCGTAACAAATACCAATTAAAATCGATGGAAAAAATTGTATACATCACTGAAAGGCTGTATTTCGACTTAATTATCATTGTTATTATCGTTCTACTAAATTGCCTCTAACAAATAATTTTTTTAGTATTTATACCAGAAGAATCCTTAAGAATATAAAGAGTAAAAGTATCGAAATTTCTACAATTTTCAATCAATTAAAATTGCATTACATTGATTTTGTCTTCTAAATTAGACAACGACATGAACATTTCGTATGAATAAATATGAAATTTCAGGACGCACGAGACTTTTACTGTTAGTTCCTGTTCACATACCAACACGTTTCCTGTCCACTATTGTCTTCCTCTAATTAATTAAATAATTAATTTCTAATCGTATTGTTATTAAAAAAATTGTTTAATTCTGTTGAAAATTCATAACCATGACCTTAACGAAATTCAAGGCTAGAATTTATCTTCAAATCAATATTCGTTTATTATTTAATCCATGATAATAATATCGATAGAAATGTGTGATTCATTAAATAAATCACTCGAAAGGCCGGTTGTTCGTCATACAATTAAACCACAAATACTATTGTTTATATTTATAAACTATTACAAAATTAAAATTTTGCTGATAATATAAATAAAATTATATATATTGATAAATATTAATAAAAAATTATGCCACTCAAACAAAATAAATAATAATTGTAGGAATTGTGTCACGAATTTATCCTATATTTGATTTATTTATGTTTTAATTTTTCGAAAAATGATTATATAATTCGACTTGGTCGAATTCAATTTCGTTGTGGTTTATTTTTTCTATATCTATATCAATTAATTGTGTAATATTCGAAAGAAATTGATTATATAATTGAAGCGCTTTATAATTTAAAATTTGATGGCCTTTAATTTCCAGACTTTTCAAAATTTAGAAAGCCTGACGCTTACTGTTATTATTATTATTATACTTTTTTCTCAAAAAAAAAATACTTTCTCCAATTTTATTTTAATTCTTGTATATTAGACTAATATTAATTTTTAATTCTACAAATTTCAATGAAATCAACTCGATTAAATGATTCAACAGTGTCAATATTACAAAAAAAACAATTACATAAACGGTTACAGATAAAAGTGAAAGATGACCAACTGAGAGAAAAATTACCCAAAAAGAAAGTTACTCACAATTGCAACGTCATTTGTGACCGAATTTATTCGTTTTGTTATTCTCTAAATGAGAAAAAATCATTTTATATAACAACGAATATTCCGGTAGGTCTAACAATTAAGAATTTGAAAGCCAATTGCAATAAATGTAGCATTTCTAATGCTTTTATAATGATCGACTTTAAAACTATTAGATAATTTCTAAATTAAAAATATTAAAAACACGCTAGAAAAGGGTGTAGAATACTCACCACTTTTGTTAATTAAATAATCGTTATATTTATCCACAACACTGGTGACAAGATGGGCCATTTTCTTGGTTGTATTTGTCTGAAATAAATAAAGAAAATTCATAGAAACATAAATACTGTAAAATCAATATTGTTACATTTTAATTATTGACAGAACAAAAATCAATAGAATCCTTCTAAATATTCCCAGTTTTTTCCAATTTTATTCAATTATTTTTATTTTTTCAATTTGAATAAGGTCAAACAGATTTAAAATAGATAAGAGAAAAATATTTCCTATTTCCGGCTCACATTGAAAAAATTTCCTGAATTTATAATTAATAAATAATCGTATAATTAACAAAAAAAATTGCGAGTTGTTTTCAAATCGCAAAACAGGTGCATTTTCGATGGGATACACTGTAGATTATTGGAAAATGGGTCAAATTTCCAGACAATGGCGATTTTACAATCGATTTCATTGTTGATTTATTAAACGAAAATAAATTATATTTAAAAAAAAAAATAAGTCCATAGATTTGTGTAAAGAACAGGTTAGTTGGTCATTTTAGTTATGAATGGTGAACACGTCCGAATCGAATATATAGAATGAAAGTTTTCAACGTTACAATTTTGGAAATTTTCTTTATTTTCTTTCGATTGATTTATAAACAATTATAGAAAGAAGAAAAACTTCAAATTTATATAACAAACAGTGAAATTCTACAGGAAGACAATTGTTTCCTGTATTTCACACATCAATACTTGCCTTTTTTTATAATTTTTTTTAATATAAAAAAAGCGAAACAATAGAATTATGTGCGTGTTACAAAACTGACTTGTCGTCCCCTTCAATGCGGTCATTTTCAACCCTTAATTATTGATAAACAAGTTCAATATACGCAGAATTACCACCTGTTTTCCTCTTTCAATTTCTTTGTTGTAATATTGTGAATTGTATTAGTTTTGTATTTAAATTTTAATTATTTGTTTTTATTTAAATTAACAATAAACAATAGTGGTGATGTTTTGATGAATTTTAAAACTAATTGAAAATTTCTATTCTTTGACAGTTGCTTTAATTTGTTTTTATTAATCAAATGATTAAATTTGCCAATTAAACTATAAGGTCGTTTTTTTTTCGATTTGGGTTTTATCAATTTACCCAACCGAGTAATAAAAATTACAAATAGTTGGTCGAATTTTACAGATCGAACTATATTATTTCACAAAACTACTAATTGAATAGGTAATTAAGCAATTAAATTATTATTATTTTTTTGTATATATTTACAGAAAATATTAGTATTTTATTAAATTTAACCCCTTTGTGTTTTGATAATGGGCTTAATTTTTCTGTATTTCAATTACAACCACTTGGTAAAAATCGTCACAATTTCCTCAATAATATCGCAACAGGGATTGATTATTTTTCTGGCCTAATTGAAACAACATCCCTTCAATATAATGTTATGTAGGTTAATTAGAAAGACACGTTTTTTTAGAGGGTGAAATACAAGGGCGAGGCGAGGTGTTTTACCTTATTTTTCCACCAATCAATAAGGGACTGTTGAATACACACAACTACACATAAACAAATTTGTTGCGAATTTTTCCAAGTCGCGTTCGAATTTGTCGAAAATTTCTGTTAATTCTCAATGTTCAACAATCGATACAACAATAAAACTTAAAAATTTTACAATTTTAACCACGAATTTCTATACCGATTTTACAAGAGGCAACTATCGATTTTACACCAAACTTTTTCGTTGTTCTGCTAATTTAAAACTGGAACGTGCTTCTTTCCGGTGTGTACGCGTGTGTTTCACTTGAAATACGAACACATCGTTCAACAAACAACGAAAATTCGTTCAATTGAACTTCTCATCGGCGGAAATTCAAATGGAATAAGGCGTGCCGAAATCAGATATCGCCTTATCTAGAGCCGGCTAGCTGGTCTTATCCACCACACTCGCTCAACACACACGCACACACTCATACACATACAAAAAAAAATACGTTTACTCGTTTACTAACCTATCACTATCTCACTCGAACTCGTCGAGTGGGAGTTCGAATTGTGGAATAGTAGCGGTATGATAATGATGATGACGATAACAATGACGTTTGTCTGGGATTTCTCAAAGTAGGCGGTTTCTTTACTTGTCATTAAAAATAAATAAACTGGTAGTGACCTCTAGCGGTTTCAATAGATAGTAATAAAATTAAGCTCGGTTCATATGGGAGCGTTTTTCTATTTATAGCAATAAAATTATTAATTATCTAATTTTAATGATACAAGAATTCGTTTTTAATTACCGTTAATTAGTAATAAATTTAAAAAATTAGAAGACAGATCTTCTACCAACAATTGGTAAGATAAAGGCTATATTTTTCAGCCGCAATACAAGCCTTATCATTGATAAGACTTGTATTAAAGAAAAGAAAGAAACAACCCTAACCAATAAAAGTTGCACTTTCCCTAAGTATCAATTTTATCATTATAACCTTGACCATCTGTAATTCAGTAAAGTGCTGAGAAATCTAGCAACCCTTGGTGCCTTCTCGAGACTACCATTTTGTTTCTTTAAAGTCTTAGCAACTGTTGTATCATAGGGTTCTAAAATCTAGCAAGCCTGGGCTGGTTAGTACGAACAAAGCTACGACGCTACGTAATCAAAACCATTATCGAAAAGAAATACCGTTGGCAATGTTGTATATTAAAATGTGTGCGCACGTTTAAATTTCATTATTATTTATGATCTAAATTTAATTAAAACTAGCGAGAAATTAAAAAAAAAATGCGTTTGTCTGCTTGGATTTGTGTTTTTTTGTTAATTTTTTTTCCTTTTGTTAAACAATGTTAACATTTAATCATGTAAAAATTTCCAATTTTATTTTTAGTGATTTGTTTACTTTTGGAAATTTTCGTATTTTTTTCGGCTATCTAAAAAAAACTTTTGTTTGTTATTGTTTATAACCTAGAGTTACGTAATAAACAGTACAGTCTCACCATAAAAATTTCAACTGTCAAAACTTACCAGTGATGTAATTGGTCGAATATACAAATAATTTGCAATTTATTCGTAATATATTAATTATAAAAATAATTTCCATTATAAGTATGCAATAAAATTAGTAAATTAATTAAAATTATAGATAATTTCTAAATCTGTGCGTAATATTTCATTTATTTTTGAGTATAAATCATCTATTTATTAACCTAAACGAACTACAATGAGAAATTAATGGTGGGATATCTGAATCTGTCAAAAGTTCGCTAAAATCAAACACCTGCATTTTAGCGATGACGTCGCTCAATCAACCGGATCATTATAATTGGTCTACTGCTCTTCTAGATTCTGTTGATATAATAAATCTAGGGATGTAGTTAGTGGAAAGTGTTGAATTTGACACTTAAATTCTGCTCACGATTCAATTGCAAAATTTTTAAATGACAAAATCATCATTTGCGCGCGGAGTAAAAAGTAGGAGCAACAAAAAAAATCTTACATAAAAGTGAAATATGAAAGAAAAATCCCAAATATAAATAAATAATATGTGAAAAGATAAGACATAAAATATAAATATTTATAACAAAATGAGAAAAACATTGAGCAATTAAAACAATGAAAGGAAAAACAATAAAACAATTAAAAAAAAACTATTCAAAATCACTGTTACCCACTCAAAATAGGGCATTTACTCCTATTCATTGAAAACAGAAAATTCAAATAAACAATAATAAAGCGATATATTATACAAAAAATGTCAATAAGACGTAATAAAAATCAACAAAACAAAGTAAAGAAAGTCTTTTAAATCCAAATTCATTAAAAATAAGAAAGAAACATGTTTAAAAACATAAAATTTGAGGTTATATCGTTAATCTATAAGCAAACGAGTATCGTTTAGTTTGTTAGTGATACCAACGCAAGAATATAAATTTCACCGTACGTTTCTATATAAATGTTATTAGTCCTTAAACTATAGGGTTGGCAACAAATTCGAAACTTTCTACTACATATAAGTGGATTTACTATTGTTATGGAGCGCCTCGATTTATTGACAGAGAAAACAACTAGTTTCAAGCCGAAATTTATGTGCCGCTCTTGTCAAATTTTCCACGAAACTTGACTTTTGACTTTTCTGTCTACGAGTGAAAATTCTATTTCTGTATTACTCATTAGTAGATGAAATTTGGATATTTCCAATGTAATAAATTGTCATTAAATTTTTAATTATGGAACGTTTAATCAGGAATTTCCATAAAGCCATAATAATAGATAATAGATCAAGTTTTTAGTATTTTTAAAACTACCTAATTATTATTACTATTTCTTTTATCTATCCATTAATGCCACCTTACACAAACACGTGTGTAGGCAATTTTACATCATAAGCACGCACGTCAGGACTGCGTGTTAATTAGAATTAATTTAAATAAACAAAGTTTACATTATTATTACCTTGATGTATATAATTTTTACAACTTTAATTTGAGCTTGATTACAAGAGTCAAAGTACCAATTCTAAAATAGTATCAAAATAGCTATTCCAAAACCGTTTCCAATATTAAAACAAATCTTTTTCATTCACACCATAACCACTGACACAATGACGCTTTCCAGTTGATACAATCAGTCGTATTCTATAACTTTTTGATGATACGTTACCATAACAACGCTGGAGACCCACAGTCTATTTGAAAAGAGCGTCAATCTCACTCTTGACCTATATCATGTTTTGTTTTTGTTTTTTGTTTTTTTAATAAAACAGCAATCGTATTCCATAATTTTTTAGCGATTCGTTACCACCAATTTCTGTTTAATAACCTCTTTTATTTTTGTCTCTTTTCAATTATACAAATGATGAAATTGTAAAGAGTGAGATGGAAACTCTATTCAAAGAGTTTACTATCGATCTCTAGCGTTGTTATAGTAACAAATCGCCAAAAAGTTAGAGAATACAATTGAAAATGCACGTTTATATTGTAAAATTTTAAAACGGCACTTCAATAGATTATCCAACATAATTTGCCAAAATGGCTAACATTTGATAGTTTTAACTTATAAGAAAAAGAGAGATAGGGTGATATTTGCTGTTGGTACACCTAATATACACTTAAATTATTAGTCTACCTCTGTTTCTCATCAATCATCTAAACTGGATAACCTTCTTAAATGTCATTCAAAAATTTTACAAAACAAACGTCAATTTAGTTTATCAAAAAATTATTTGCACTCATATTCTATAACTTTTTGCAGATTCGTTACTATGACTACGTCCGGAAGCATTTTATGAATAACCTATTTTATTCTAGTCTCTTTTCAATTATATCTACATATGATGAAATTATAAAGAGATTTTCGATTTCCAGAGTTACGAATTGCCAAAATTTTAAGAATTCCACTGATCTACTGGATTCTGAAACTTTTTTGTGATTCGCTACCATTGCAACGATGGAAATTTACAGTGTAATTTAAATAACCTGTTGTATGACTTGTTTCAATGACGCTTATGATGGATTCTATTTGAAGAGACTGTGACATTGTCTGCGGTGGCGATTTCTAGCGTTGTCGTAGTAGCAAAGAATACGACTGTTAGAATTTCGTTACTATTCTGAAAATCGGTCGAAAAAATCTCGTTTTGGACTTTTACTCATATCGTTGATTGAGTAATGGTAAAATGGTTTATTATTCACTCAACGCTCATGTTCTATAACTTTTTGGCAGTTCGTTACCATGCCAACGTTGGAGATCAGCTATTTCTTTTATTCTTGTCAAAAATGTTTCAGAATGTAATTTAATATTTCCATTTTTAGAAATGAATTACCTACGTAAAACGATATGAATGACTTTTAAACGTTTACTATAGAACATCGGTTTTTTTTTCGTTTTCCATTGTATTCGAGAACAATTGAATTTTTTTTCCATTAGGTCCATATTATTATAATAAATATTCTTGGGGTCTAACGATAAAAATTAGAATTCTGAGAAAATTTGTAATAAATTATTGGGAAAAGATAACATTCCTAATAAGTAGACAAAAGATGAGCAATTCTTATCTATAAAATAGAGATTTGATAAGGATAATAAGGATCGAGATAATAATAAGAGATTTGATAAGGGTAAAGATAATATAAAGAAAAAATACGGTTACGTGTGTGATCTATGAAGAAATATATAATTATTGTAGTAACTAATTAATTTTTTAATTTACAATATCTATCATTAGATCGGAAATTCCACTGTTTTTTTTTCAGTCATATAACTAGAAAGTCCAATTTTTTCTAATATAGCTAAACAATAATAGTATATTGAAAAATAAGTTTCAGAAGTCCATAATTTCTGCACGAGACCAAGTTTAAAAAACGAGTGCGGNTGAAAGAAAAATTCATTTTGGCTAAATGCTGAAAGATAACTCAATTCTATAAAATTTAGCATAAAGTACATAGTTTGAACTATTTTATTTCCAAATTTGGATTGTCTAGCAATGATATTTTCCTAGATGTGAATTTTTTAATCAAAGTTTCTTCTGTAATTTAGGATTCCAGTGGAACTTTCAAAGATAAAATCTCTCATTAGATTAGAGAACAAGCAAAAATCTATCGATTAAACATCAGCATTTTCCGTACGCTAAATCAATAGAGATCTAGTGCAGACTTTTAGACCTCCACTGGAGATAAAATGGTCCATTTTGACACTAATAAAGTTACTTATCTTCAAATTTTAGTTAATAAAAGGAAGTTAATCAGCAAACGAGTCGAACTATTTTCGAAAATTTAGCACAGAAGCATCAATCGAAATTAATTTCGATTAAATAATTTACCGTTCAAGTCCTGTTTGATCCCCTCTAAATTGTTCCAAGCCGTCTCCAAATCGAAATCAAGACTTGTCGGTTCATCGGCCAGATTCTCTTTCATTGATTCTTTAACAATCCGTTCATTCTCTTGGTGTTTTTGATGGGTTTTAATGTGCGATTTTAAACTGTGCGGTGTTGAAAACGCCCGATTACAAGTTGATTCTTTGCAAGCATATGGACGTTCGCCGCTATGGATCCGTTGGTGGGTCTTCAAATGGTGACTGGCAGTGAACGCCTTACCACAACCATCCTCTTTGCACCTTCAATATTAATTTCATTTTATAAATTTATTGTGGAATTTTAATCAGTAATTTTTCTTTCAATCAATTAGTGGTGGATTTGTGCACAAATATCGTGACTTACTTATATGGTTTTTCACGTGTATGAGTGCGAATGTGTTTCTTTAAATCACTGAGTGTTGTAAAAAACTTCATACATCCTTCAGACTCACAATTAAATGTTTTACCGTTGTGCAAACGTTCATGGGCTCGTAAACGATACAATGTATTGAATGCTTTATCGCAACCATTATAATTACATTCGAATGGTTTAACTTTGGTATGGACACGTATATGAATCTTTAAACTGTACGATGTTAAGAAAGCTTTACCGCAATTCGGTTCGGTGCATTTGAAGCGGTATTCACCTAAATGTAACAAATTTACCAATTGTATCTCTCTAATTATATAAACTATACCTTTGTGGGTCTTCATATGGGTGCGCAAATTACCAATGGTACTGTACGTACGTGAACAACCGTCATATTCGCAATTATATCGATTCACTGTCGTCTCTTTCGTGTGCGGATTTGTACTTGTTATTGTTAATGTTGCGTGACTAGGTTCTTCTGGCATTTGTTGCGTTGTACCAGGATTTATGTGCATGTAAATCTCATCTAGGGAAACTTTATGATGAATATAACTAAAAATAAAATCATTTGAAAAAAATTAATTAATACATAACCTCAAATGTCAAATTTTTATAACAACATAACCCTACTTTTTCCAATATTTTTCTTTATATTTATAGAATTGTTTATAAATCGATAAATAATCGCAAATTAAAATTGTATGATGATTTAAATGTTTGTTGTAATGATTGTTTCGTTGTTTAATTATTTAATTAATTAAGGGATTTATCATGGAAACAAACCAAAACAAGCGAATTCACCAAATTTCATGGATTACTAAATTTGGTCATTGTAATAAAATTCGATTTACTCACCCCGAATCCTCATCGTTTGCCTGTAATTTTATAAAATAAGTTGAATCCTTATTGTTGTTAATATCTGTTTTCAATTGTATATTATCGATATTAACGAAATTCCGATAATCGTCGTTATCAATGGAATTTTCTAAATTTCGACTCATACTCGAATTGTTTATAACTTTATAATTAAATTGAACAATCAACAATTAAAAACTTATCAATCAAGGTCACCTTATTCAATTACATCTTTACAAACGCATGGTTTAAAAAACAATAACAAGATCTTTTGTAAAGATAAAAATAAAATTCAAGTATTTTAAAAATATACTAATATTCTAATTCAAGGATATTGTCGTTAGATGGCGTTATTCCTATATTAAATAAATGTTTATTCTATTCAAATATTGAGTTGAATTTAAACACAAAAATAATTAATATGTAATAAAAATACAAAAAAAAAATATTATTACATCATAAATATATATATAAAGAGCCAATTCTATGCACCGATCTTTTCAATTTCATCCGAATCATCAGCATTCAAGTATTTGATTTTACGATTAAAATGTTGTTCAATTTGTTGGCAAATTTCTAAAGCTTGTTGTGAATCAACTAAATTGATAGCAATACCGTGTTTACCGAAACGACCAGTACGTCCGATACGATGTAAATATGTATCACAATCAGCTTTACCATGCTGGTCAACTGGTAGATCGAAATTTACAACAATCGTTACTTGTTCCACATCAATACCTACAATAATTTTCCAATTAATTACAAAAAATTAATTGTTATCAAATGAGTACCTCGCGATAATACATTTGTTGTTATTAGAACTTTTTCTTGGCCTTGTCGGAAACGATCTAAGACACTAATGCGTTGTTCTACTGTTAAATCACCAGTTAAGACGGCAACAGCATGGCCATCTTTCGACATTTTCTCAGCCAACCAGCTCGCCGTACGTCTTGTCTAAAGAACAACACAAAATCATAGACGTAACGCGTGGATTGATACAATTTTCATTAAAGGATTGGGTAATAAACGATTTTTCACTCGAAATTCAAGTCACTTGAAAAGAGCATTTCGGGCTACATCAAAGGCGTGCTACCGTTTTGGAAAATATTGTGGAAATTTTGGGTTATAGATCATTTTATAGAAACATTAATCATTTTTCTGGAACTTCTTGAATTAAGACGATTTTCCAGGCTATTCTGCAAGGGATATAAATGAGGTTTTCTGACAAGAGTAGTCTACAAACTGGAAAAATCTGAATCAAAATAATTATGTTAAACAGGTGAAAATAGCTAATGAATTTCCCTATATTCACAAGGAAACTGCACGAATTTCCATTGAATTTCTCTATTGACTTTTGTTATTCTTCAATGTGTAAGTTCTAAGATAATTCAGTATTCAATTCTCAGACTATAAATTGACCATCTTTCCTGATTTTCCGGAAAACTAAGATATTTGGAAAACTCTTTCAATTTACTATCGACAGACTCTATACTCAAATTAATATTAGCTGAGTTATGAGGAGAAATATAAAAAACAACTTTCCAAAACCGTACGACTTTTATGAAATTTTCTTTTAAACTTGTAAACTTGTATTTCGAGTGAAAAATTACCGACAAATCATTTATTAAAAATTCCACTTTATCGAGTTGTATAAATGTAAACCACACTCTGTAATCAATTTTAAACTTACGTGACAGAAAATAATCGCCTGTCCCACACCAACAGTACCATAAATATTCGTTACAGCATTATATTTCTCTTGTGGACCAGCACATTTAACATAATATTGTTGTATGTTATCTAGACTTTCTTCTTCACGTTTCAAACGGATGACTATAGCATTTGGTACGATAACTTCAGCGAATTCCATGATTCTTTGATCGTACGTTGCTGAGAAGAACATCATCTGACAATTTGGACTTAAATTTCTATAAATTCCAACAAATATAAATTCGAAATATTACAAATTAATAAAAATTAATTACTTATGAATTCTAATACATTGATCTTGATGCCCTTGAGTATCAATCATAACATCAGCCTCATCCAAAACGAAAACCATTAATTTCTTCAAATCAAACACATGATATTTCAACGACCAATCCATAACTTTACCAGGAGTACCAATAATTATATGTTCAGTTAATTGACTGCCACGTTGTACTAAAATTATTACAATTAACAATCAAATTAACAAATATTCTAGAAAATTAAACCTTCTTCACCGCGTACGGCGTATTTCATTTCGATTTCCGGACAGAATTTCGCCATATGTGCCGCAACTTCACCAGTTTGTATCGCCAATTCGTAAGTTGGCGATAGACAAAGTACCTTCAATTAGAAATTTATTTAATTTGATTCAATATTGAGAATTTTCAACAAACTTGTGGGTATTTCTTTGATGGATCAACACGACTCAACATTGCCAACACAAAAGCTGCGGTTTTACCAGTACCAGATTGACATTGTGCGATTAGATTCTGTGGTGGATCGGCTAATAATGTCGGTAGTGCTGTTTCCTGGATTTTTGATGGTGCATTGAAACCCATCTCATAGACACCTTTCAATAGATTTGGATTCCTACAAGATGATCAATTTAACTCCGATAATCCCTTTAATTGTTAACAACTAACAAATTTAACGCTTCAAATGATTTAATTGAATATAACGGTGAGTTTGGATTCTGTCGTTGTACTTCGATATCATTCTTAGTATTAACTAAACCTTTTCTGATGACTTTACGTAATAAACTGGCCTCAGCGGCACTGAACGAGTCGGGACCATCTTCTGAATCGGTTGTATTGCTTGTTTGATTCTCTGAATTGCTTTTGCCTATTTCTACTTGAGAAAGCTGTACATTTAAAAAAAAATATATTTTTAGAACAATCACGATATAACCTCAAAAATTACAAACCTTTTGCGGTAGATTTTTTTCGTATTCTTCACGTTCTAATTTAGCCCAATCGACTTTCTTTGACATTTTTGTGAAATTTTGATACAAAATTAATTTAGTAATTAGTTAATTAGTGTTTTTTATTTCGGAATAAAAAATAACGCAATTTTTCGAAGTGACAATTTTACGGTTATGAACAGTGTTGCCAAATTTTATACACTCAAGTATACAGCGACATCTTGCAAATATTACAGAAACTTTTTTTAATTTGCTCGAATTTATTGCCAAAAAATGCAAAGCTATGCCAAAATTGTATTATATTTGGAAATTCTATGCTAGATTCTAGAATTGTAATATATTATTGGAAATAGCTAATAATTGAAGTTGGAGCTACATCTAGTGATAGTAAACCATACGAGCTAATACTTGATTTACGCTATACTTCATAAGAATATTGAATAGTTTTCAATAATACGATACAAGTAGATTTTTCTTTTATAATACAGTTAATTAAATAAAAAATATAACACAAATACATAATAAATTGCGGCAATATCATACAGACAAAGCCTTAACTCTAGTGACCAATCATAACGTTATATATGACATTCCTTACTCTCATAGGCGTCGTGGAAAATTTGATTATCATCATTGTATTTTTATTATAATCATAGTCAATATTTACATAAAAAGCAAATAATTAATAAAATTGTTGTTAAATACTTATAATCTGTATTGATGATTCAATTTCTAAACGAAAGAATTTTGAACTTGTTGTGCAAATTATTATGAGGATCGGGCGCCAATGTCTTATGTCAAAAATGACGTCAACGGCGAGGGCGTTTACGCAAAAATTGTCAAAGTAAACAATTTATTTTCAAAAAAAAGTAAACAAAACCTACCGACATTTTAATAAAAAATCAATTTAAATTTTAGGCAAAATGCGGCCGATGTTCGTCGAAATGTGGCATGCCATAAAGGTGGCATAATTTCACCATCATCATCATCTTTGGTAAGTTAACCTCAATCTGTCAATGATTTCTATTTAATTGCGATTTTCCAATGAAGAATTGGACTAATGATGTAGTCGAACCGATTGATTTCGAGGAGTTCGTCCAACAGTATCAGTTGTTGATCGATCGGGACCCTTTAAGAACGATTCTGGACATACCACCGGGAGATGTTACCGTTGATGTTATCGAGCGGCCGATACGGACAATTCATCCGATTTTACCGGAAGAAAAACTGTATTTTTGTTGAAAATTTTGTTATGATTTGTTTTATAAGTTGTTGTTTCAGTGAGGCTCTACCACCGCATGTTAGAGCCTGTGTCCGATGTTACACCTCAGATTGGAAAGTCGTCCGATACAATCACCGTACATTGAGTAGTAGCGTAACGAATCGTAATAATACAACGAAAAGTCTACAATCCAGTCCGAAACAAGAATTCGAAATCGATTTTCAAAACAATACAAATTTAGAAACAACAAATTCGGAATTAGATATACAATCGATATCGAGTAGTGGCCGGCAAAGTGTCGCATCATTAGCCTCAGTCTCATCATGCGGTGATACGTTAACACCGAGAAATTCATGGGCATCATTCGATCTACGTCATTCAGCTGGCGATCCTTTAATACCGGAAATATTAGAACACTCCCTACCGGAAGCTTTGGATCAATTGAACGAAAATCGTCGACAAACCGAACGACAAGAGGCACTCTTCTCTTTATGTTCAAACGATAAAGAAATTGTAGAACCGATCGAGAAACGTCTACCGGCTGATCCACCATCGGAACATTTAGGGCATCGCATTTTAGTAAAATGCCACCAATTAACGTAAATTTGTAGTGTTATTAAGAAATTTTGTTTAAATATTGTATCGATTTTAGTTTTGATTTAGAAGTTGAGCCATTATTTGCATCTATGGCAATGTATGATGCTAAAGAACGGAAGAAAGTCTCTGAAACATTCTATTTCGACTTAAATCCGGAAGGTTTAAAACGCATGTTAGGCGGTCATATTCCTTATAGCGACACAAGTACTCTAGCAAGGGGTTGTATATTTAATATAACAAATCCATCACCTGATCTATTTCTAGTTGTACGGTTAGAGAAGGTTTTACAGGGTGATTTGAATGAATGTATCGAGCCGTATCTCAAAGAAGATAAAGTATAATCAATATCGATTTAGAGATTTTAATTTTAATTGTATTAATTTTAGAATAAAGACAAGTTGAAAGCTACAGCGGTTGCAGTGTGTGAACGCTTAGGCAAATATCGACAACCGTTCGCTTGGACGGCTATCTATTTGATGAACGTTATCACCGGTGGTAACACTTTAGATAGGGAAACAGATCGGGATTCTATCGGTTCAAATTCTAATACAAACAGTTTAGGTATTTATAATTTCGATTAATTTCAATAAATTTAATTAATATTTGGATAATTAAGATCGTAAATTGGCTGGAAGTAGTTTGGAACAATTACGCCGGCGTGCTACCGATATGGGTACATTAACACGTCGCGGCTCATTGGAACGTAATAATAAAACTGAGAAACGTCGTTCTTGGTCACCGGATCATTTAGCAACAACATTAGAAACATTTCGTCCGTTAACATTAACAGTTTCGTCGTTTTTCAAACAAGAATCGGATAAATTACGCGATGATGATTTGTATAAATATTTACAAGAATTGAAACGACCAACGTTAATTTTGAAGAAATTGAAATGTATACCGGCTACATTAAAATTAGAAATTCTACCATGTGGTATTGAATATAAAAATTGTTTAACGACTGAATTGATTAAATTACATCCATACAATGATGAGAATAATATACGTCCAACTAAAGAATTATTAGAATTCCCATGTAAAGAACAATTAATACCGCATTATAATTATCGGAATTTATTATTTGTAAGTGCGAAAGAATTGAATTTTTCCAATCGTACTGGATCTGCTAGAAATTTAACAGTGAAAATACAATTAATGGCCGGTGAAAATGAACATCATGCATTATATAATATTTTTGGTAAATCGAGTTGTCCAGAAATGACAAATGAAGCATACAGTATTGTTACTTATCATAGTAAAAATCCTGTATTTTATGATGAAACTAAAATGAAATTACCAGCAAATATTTCCGATAATCATCATTTATTATTTACATTCTATCACATTTCATGTCAACGAAAATTAGAGCAATCTTCAGTTGATACACCAGTCGGTTATACGGTAAATTTCAATATATTCGATTTGTTATTTTATTGATTTTATGTTGGATTATAGTGGTTACCTTTAATACGTGATGGTAGATTGATTTCTGGTGAATTTAGTTTACCTGTTATGTTGGAACAACCACCTTTAAATTACAGTTATATACCACCTGATGTTTGTTTACCTGGTACAAAATGGTTGGATAATCATAAGGGTTTATTTACTGTTAATTTAGATACAGTATCGTCGGTACATACACACGATCCGGCTGTTGAACGGTTTTTAGCAGCTTATGATTATGTTCATACAGGCGTTGTACCGGCTAGATTGGGAGAAGCTGGATTAGAGAATGAATTAAGGTAAAATTTGGCTATACTTAAACTAAATTTATGTTTAATTCAATCGAGAATAGTCTAAAATTATACAGGGTAAGTCGAGAGGATTGTGGATTAATTGATTGAAGTTGCTGAAATTCGATTTACAGTTGTTTCAACCGTAATATCTTTCTTGTTTTAAATGCAACACACTATTTATTTGTTCGGTTGGATAGAGAAAAAATGTTATTTCAAATTTTCAGTTTCCCTATCTCAAATGTCTAGAATCTAGTCACCTATGATTTAATAATTAATCGACAGTTCGATTCAGTAAAGTATGGACAGTAAGTTATAAAGTCTAATAATTCTTCTATTTTACAATCAAGAATTCGAAGGGGAACACCTAGATTATTTATTAGAATTGGAAAAATTCTCCTACAATATTTGGAAATGGGAAAAATCGACGGTAATTTTTGGGAATTACGCAATATTGCATGTAAATTTCTAAATTTGAAAACTACAAAGAATCGCGTATAATCTGAAAAAAAAAACCGCTGCAACACAATTACATTTAACAGGTGAAAATGGTTAACGAATTTCCCTAAAATTAGAGAGAATTTCGTCGAATTTTAAAAACTTGGAGTTTTCTTTTTACTTAAGATCTCCAATATTATATTAGCTAGCTTTCAGAAAATGTGAAATTTTATCGTTTTTCTCAATTTTCCGGAAAACTACGGAATCAATCGGAAAATTTCTAACAAAACTGGAAAGTTTTTTCAATTTGCCATCGATTGCCGCTACATTCATTGCAAAAAAATTATTATTAACTGAATTAGGAGGTAAGATAGGGAAAATATAGGCTTCTAGATTTTCATTTGTAACTTAAAATTTTCACGAAATTTTCCAAAAGATATGGAGTGTTTCTTAAACAGCTTGAAATGCTCTTTCGAATGAGTCCAAAAATTTGAATTTTCAGTGAAAATTAGACGAGAAACCGTTGATTGTAAAACTTACTGTTTTTCCGACTTCTGACCCGGAGTCTTAACGTTGATTTTTCCAATTTCCAAATATCGTAGAAGGGTTTTTCTTATTCCAATAGACAACCTAGGTGTTGCCCTTCGAATTCTTGTATAAATTTTTTCATTCAATTTAAAAATAGAAGAGTTATTAGACTTTAGTCCATACTTTATTGAATCGGACTGTATAAAGAAGGGTTAGAAAAATGACACAAATGTCACATTTGAGGTTAATATTTCAGCAAGTTTTACATGGAAAAAACAATTCAGTTAATTTGGTTAAAATAATTATCAATTTCTTCTTGTTTTTCATTTAAAACATTTAAAAATAACTAATATGTGTAAATATCAATTGTGACAAATGAATTGAAAGTTGCTAAATCTTTGAATTAATTGGAATTAAGAATTTCAAATAGCTGAAAAACTATCAAAAATAGGTTTAAGGAATGCTAATATAGTTTGAAGCAGAAGTTTTCCTCTATTCATCTGACTGGAGAAAAAAAAGTTCCATTTAGAATTTAAATTGTGGCTAAAAGTAAAGTTCATTTCAGCTAAACGCTGAAAGATAATTCAATTCTATAAAATTTGATTTAAAGTACATAGTTTCTGCTATTTAAGTTCCAAATTTTAATCGTCTACTAGCAATAGTTACAAAGATGTGGTTGTTTTAATTAAACACTATAAAATTAAGTTTTTCTGGAAAACTATCAACTATACAGAGTCAGCCAAGTGATTGACCTATTAGAAGTATGAAAATTTTTGAAATTT